>JAVQJF010017499.1:0-61709 GCA_036023855.1 Gadopsis marmoratus | reverse complement strand
CGGGAAGAGCTAGAAAGCGTTGCAGGGGAAAGGGACGTGTGGATAACCCTGCTTAGCCTGTTGCCTCCGCGACCCGGCCCCGGATAAGCGGTGGAAAATGGATGGATGGATGGATGGATTAAAGAAATTAGAGGTGAAATTAAAAAGTTACAATACAATATATAGATTATCTAAGTGAATTGTGCAAATGACATCCAGTAGTGCAATCCTGGCAGCTATGATGTATAAGCATATAGGTATGAATAAAAAGTACAATATACATAAGTGACTAAGTACAATGTATGTTATATATAATATGTAGTATATGTAATATACACATGCTATACATTAACAATAAAATAATATGAAGTATACTCTATAATATGTGATATAGCCTGCATGTGATGATATCAATATAGTAGTAATGTAGTAGTATTTTACTGTGATATAAGTATTGAAATTCTATTTTAATAAAATAGTGTTATGTTATATATAGTGATTTGTTACTACTTCTTATTCTATCACTCCTATTAATAATAATAATAATACTGGTGATATACACTGCTTGGCCAAAAAAAAAGTCACACGTGGATTAGCCTCCACAGAGTCCAGGCCTTAACCCCATTGAGAATCGGTGGGATGTGCTGGAGAAGACTTTGCGCAGTGGTCCGACTCTCCCATCATCAATACAAGATCTTGGTGAAAATTTGATCTAACTCTGGACAGAAATAAATGTTGTGACATTGCAGAAGCTTATCGAAACATTGCCACAGCGACTGCATGCCGTAATCAAAGCTAAGGGTGGTCTAACGAAATATTAGTTTGACTTTTTTTTTAGCCCGACAGTGTATAATTGAGGACAAGGTGCAGCCTGTGATTAGGGTTCACTATTGTATAAATTGTTCAGAAAATTCAAAATAACTAAATGGATGGATGAATGAATGAATATGAGACTCACTGTCACGACCAAAGTCTTCCATTTCATTCGCTTTTCTGATGACATCCTCATAGTCACCACTTTCAAACTTGTCTTCTGTTCCTGACATTTTGGCTAGATCAAAAAGAGTGTTAAACATTTACTGGAATATGACAAACAACTATCTTGTTCAGATAAGCATTGGTGAGCAAAACTGATGTGCTGCTGTTTTACTTCCTACTAGTTTCTAAGAGCTGAAATATAAATGCTGGAAAAAAGCAGCAGTGATACTATTATTAAACGTGGTCTTTAACAGTATAAAATAGTCAGAATTTTGGCAGCATGCAGAAAGACTGGCATCTTGTGGCAAAAAGGCTCCAGTACACCTTTTCATTATACTGAAACGATCAGGATGGTTGGATCAGTTGATTTTGTTGGAGTGGTACACATTTTCAAGGTAATTCAGTAAAAGTGAAACATATCATCAATCAGTATTTAATTGTAACTGAAGCAATGACAACTAGCAGAAGATAGGTGTAATAGAATAATATACTCACACGTTTTGTCTTTCTTGGGTTTCTTGGCAATGTAGATTCGTATAAAGACAACCATTATTATCACCAGAACCAGGAGAAATCCTACTCCTAGGATAATAGGCACTATGTTGGTCTTGGTGGGTGGAATTATTATGGGTGTCACATACCCTGAAATCAAATACAGCCATATTGCCTTTTCTGAGTACGTCATCTAGTTATTCTGTGCCTTGTTAATCAAATCAGAAATTGGATTCATGTTAAATAAGTTACAGAATACAAAAAGCTGATTCTCATGCAAAACAACTGAATGAATATTTTGGGAACCAGCCTGAATTAATGGTTTTGGTTACCTTCACAGTAAATCTCAGCTGGTACTCCTAGACAAGACTCTCGGAGGACACAGTGCTTGATGTCCATGTGATCTTTGGTGCAAAGCAGACTGGTTTCCAAGTTCTAAATTTAAATTTATACTTGTCTTTAGAGTAATACCTTTTCATGCAGCCATATAAAACAATAGGGAGATTTGTTTGACAGCTGAAAATGAGGGCTGAATGAATTATAAAGACAACATATAGTAAAACAGAAAAGATCCCAATTAAAATATGCAGAACAAGACGTATGAGACTAATGAGTAGGACCTTGCCACAAACAAACAAAAAGTGGAATACAAAAATTTACCTTTTTGATGTTGCTGGTTGCTGGTTGCTTCTTTATGTCACTACTGAGACGAGTACAATTAAGCTCTCCACAGAGCTTATTCTTAAATTCTAAGGACAATGCCAGGGGACACATGTTTTCCCACTTATTTCGATAATTGACCTGAATCGGACCTCCACATTTTTTTGTGGTTTTGAACTTGATATTGCCTGCAAAATAAACAAACAAATAATTAAAAGTAATTCAACGGTACTTCTTCAACTTTGGGAATTCATTATGTTGGAAATATGCTTAACCGCTTTCTTGCAAGGAGTAGATGAGAATGTCTAACACTCTCATATGTGTCTGTTGCTGGCACCTGGTGGTGAGCTTAACTTTGCACCTGTTTCTGCAATACACATTATTGAAATGGGTTCACTACTTCACTGCTTGCTGCAAAGAAATAATGCAAAGCACGGGCGATTAAGAACATAATTTGTAATCAGATCAAATATAATGAATAATCACTGCTGTAAAAGTTTAAAAAAGATTATTCATTACAATGAAATGCTAAAACTCGGTGAACAATTGCGCTAAGAGGAGCTTTAATAATTGCATGTTAAAGCTCCTCTCACACTCTGATGAATCAATACAAGTGAAGACTATTATGGAAAGACACTGGTGCTTTCGCACAGCAGAACAGTTGGAGGAGGATTCCCCCACCCCACCCCTATTGTGTTCACACTGCAAGATCGTAGTTCAATCTTAGATCTCCTTTTGAGGGACATTTTTTTAGCTCCTACTTCATAGTGGCTCCCAGCAAGAGGAACTTTCAGTGAGGAAAGTGTACCTTGATTGGTCCAGACATAAGTGTGTTGATTGGTCAAACACATGAGCTAATGCAGAACTGGCAACCTCCATTTTTAAAAAAGAGGGTTAAACATTAAGAGTGTAAACAACAGCTCGTAATAGAAGCCTTAAAAACATTAAACAAAACACAGACAAATGGTTCGAGAGTTATAGCAGTTGTTACACAGAAGTGATGTTGCTATAACAACATAGGCGTGTCCAGAGGGGGGGCCTTGGAATCTGATTGGCCACCCCAGGTGCCACCCCGCCATCCGAAACTATGATTGGCTTACGGCCAAGTCAGAGGCGGGACCTCGTTTGAACAGTTTGGCGAGACCCGAACTTTCTTTCTAGTCTTACAATCTGAGATTCTGGGCGCTACTGTCGCTGAAAAATGAGTATAAAATGAGTATAATTTCTGATACATCTGCTACTGTGGTTAAAAACATTTTAGCTGTGTAACGTTAGTGAGCAAATAAGTTCCCCTGTCTCGTTCAATGTTCATGATAATGTCATGCAGGTCTTTCATCTTGGCTTGTTAGCAAACCTGTCTTCAATGCCGATTATTGTCAACGTCAACGACGGTGACACTAACTGTATAAATACTGTATGTCTTGTGTAACTTTGTAGGCCTAAGTAAGTTTACTTTTAACAATTAAATGTATTGTGCAATATACAGTATACAGTGACCTGTGCTTGATAGGCCTATTTTTTATAATTAAACTTTAAACACAGGAATGTGATATTAGGCTATTAAACAGTGGTAGAAGTACTCAGATCCTTTAATACTAAGTAAAAGTACCTATACAGCAATCTACAAATACTCACAAGTAAAAGTCCTGCATGTAAAATCCTACTTAAGTAATAGTACAGTATTGTTTGGGCTAAGTATATCAGCTTGAAGTAGTGGTTTCATCTCTGAATGATATATTATCATTATTATTATTATTATTATTATTATTAATACTGAAATATGAGTGAAGCAGCATGTTACTGTTGCAGCTGGAGATGGAGCTAGTTTGAACTACTTTATATACAGAGCAGTTTAAGGTTCAGGCTCATCCAAAGATGATTACATTGTTTACAAGAGCACAAATTCATCACAGATCTAGTCTCTTCATCTTGCTCTTAATTTGCACCAGATTGATGCATTCAACTTTAAAATATAAAAACTATTCTTTCCGGGGGAAAGATTGGCCCCCAAGAGGGTCTGAGGTCCATCAGACTTTATGCCCCCCCTGTAGAAGTCAGTGCCCCACTTGGGCCACCCCAGTAAAAAATGTCTGGACACGCCACTGGCAGTAGTCCAGGCGCGAGATGACATGAACCCGGGTTGTGATCGCTGCTATGGTACCAGCATCAGTGTAACTCTGTGTGTTCAGGCTCCCTCTCCCTGTGCGTTGGATCGTACAGCAGCCTGGCTGCTCAACATGAACTCTGCCTCCTCCTACGGTGAGACGGAGGATGATCGTCATGACGACGTCCTTATAGAGAAGGTAAGAGACTCATACTGGTCTGCTGAGTCAACAGGGTCTACTGGTTCTGACTATGTGTATGTGTACGTGCAGTACCAGCAGGAGATTGCATTGCTGCAGGAGAAGTTGCGAGTTGCAGCTTTGCGGCAGGATGAGTGTGAAGCCCGACTGCTGGTCCAGGATCAGCAGAACCAACGCATGCTGCAGGAGTACCAGGTATGTTTCAGTTCAGTTTTATTTATATAGCGCCACATCACAACAAAGTTATCTCATAGCACTTGTTCATATAGAGCAGGTCCAAACCGACTCTTTATTACAGAGACCCAACACTTCCCACCATGAGCAGCACTAAGACACAGTGGCAAGAACCAGAACCAGAACCAGGCTCTGGGTGGGCGGTGATCTGCTTCTACCGGTTGGGTAGAGAGAGAGAGAGAGAACACATAGCAGCACAGTACAGTTCCACATACAGATGTAAAGCAACACTAGTAGCAATGGCACTGATGTTAACATTAATAAAATAATAGTAGCAGCAATACAATAACAGTAATACTAATAACAAGAACAGTAACAATAATAGCAGCAGTGCCTGTTGAGCAGTAACATGGAGGCAGCAGGCGGTCTGCATCCACAGATCCAGACTCCACAGATCCGGAGGCAGCAATACCTGCAGAAAGCAACAGAAGGAGAGAGAGAGGAGAGAAAGCACACTACAGTGTGTATGTAACCCACCTGCATCAGCTGATTCCTTCATGCTTCACCTGCAGCTGGGTGGCTTCTGAAGGAGCTGTGACTCGAGGAGCAGAACAAATTCAGTCAAACACTCAGTTCCAAACACAGTCAGAAGTGAAGCACACACACAGACTCAGTTGAGATTTTCTTCTTGTTAAATAAACAGACCACCAGGGGGCAGCAGAGTGTATTTAAGAAGAAACACACTCATCCATACCCTGATCAGTAACATCCAATCATATTCACTGAACATTATCAAGTGACCTTCATCAGTGTCACTGCGATCACGCTGTCGGCTGTGTGTGTGCGTGTGTTTGTTTCAGGCTCGGTTGGAGGACACAGAGAGCAGACTGAGGAGGCTACAGGATGATAAAGACCTCCAGATGAACAGCATCATCAGCAGGTCTGTCTGAACACCTGTCTGTCTGAACACCTGTCTGTCTGTGTATAGTAAGTTAACAGTTTGACCTCTGACCTGTCAGGTTAATGGCAGTAGAAGAGGAGCTGAAGAAGGATCACTCTGACATGCAGGCTGTGGTGGACTCCAAACAGAAGATCATAGAGGCACAGGTACCTGTCTGTCTGTGTACCTGTCTGCCTGAGACTTGTCTTTTATTGTGAAGCTCTTTGTGATGTCTGCTCTTGAGAGGACTACCTGTCTGTCTCTCTTCCTGTCTGTCTCTCAGGAGAAGAGGATTGCGAGTCTCGATGCAGCTAACAGTCGTCTGATGGCGGCTCTGACTCAGATGAAGGAACGGTACGCTGTGACATCACAGAGGAACGGCCTGTCTCCTAGCAACACGTCGTCTCTGCAGATCACCGAGAACGGAGAGTTCCGCAACTCTGGCAACTGCTGAGCTCTGATTGGCTCTGACTGAAGGGAGTGGGAGGGGCTTATCTGCATGAGTTTGAGTGGCCACAGGAGGAGGGGCTAACTGATTACCCACATCTTTTATTTAAATCAACCAATCTACACTGTTGTAGTTACCACAGACCTGTCAATCATCTGTCACCTCCTACAGAGATAGATCTGACCTCTGACCTGACTCCGTCCCAGTTGATAGGTTACCCCTCAAATTCTATTTTTGTTTTGCATGTTTCCTTTTTGAACATCATATCCTGTTTCCTTTTGGTATCTGTTGAGAGACAAAAACCTCTAACGAACCAAACTGCATGTCTTTATTACAGCTCCAAACCATTTGGAACAACTCCATTTCTATATGACTCTGGTCTCTACTGGTCTAACTGGAGCTACTCCACCTGTATGTAAACTACTCCACCTGTATATTTACTGGTCTAACTGGGACTACTCCACCTGTATGTGGCTCAGGTCTCTACTGGTCTAACCGGAACTACTCCACCTGTATGTGGCTCTGGTCACTCCATCTGTATATGATTCTGGTCTCTACTGGTCTAACTGTAGCTTCCTTGAGGATTGTAATGTTTTGTTTTGTGACTTGAGCGGTCCAACATTTTTGTCTGGGCTATGATCAGGAGAGGGTTAGCCTAGCTTAGCACAAAGACTGGAAGCAAAGGGAAATTGTTAGTGTAGCTCCATCAAAGGAGAACAAACCTTTATCTGATTGTGTTGAGTGTTTGGCAGCTCTGGGCTTCCGAAGGGTTGAACATTTCGTGGATCTGGTTCAGAGGTTGATGTGAGATGGTTAGACGTTAGTTTGTGTTGTTTCAGAGAATTCTACTGATTTTAATGTAAACATCAGATTTTATTGTATAACGTAAAAACTTTAAAATGTGATGAATAGTTTGTAAACACACACACACACACATCTGCTGTCCTGTACAAACTGGACTCTGCTGGACTCTGCTGGACTCTGCTGGATTCTGCTGTGTTCACTGTGTCTTCTGTCTGTTCATCTGTATTTATCAAAGTCTTTCTGTTAGAGATCCTGTTATTGTTATTTATCAACATCAGTATTTATAAAGAGATGCTTCAATAAACTATTACACTATCAAATTGTTGCTATGGTGATGAGTGACACCTCAGCAACACAGGCACAGTTACCACCATATCACTGAACCTCAGTGCCCCTGGTTCACGTCAGCTGACAGACAGACAGACAGGCCTTATTTATTAGTCTAGACCAACTCTATATGTACAGACCCAACATTTCCACCAGGAGCAGCACTAGGAGACTGGCAAGGAAACACTGCCTTTAACAGGCAGAACCAGGCTCTATGTTTATGTCGAGATTCATTGAAAAATGCCTCTTTAACCATTTTGCATCCCATCCCCGATCAAATTCTGCACCTGTTTTTTTAATATATGCCAAGAAAAAAGAATAATGTTTTCTTCCTGTAAAAACACAAGCTTGAACAAACCAATTTCAACCAATGATATCATGACATCGACCCATCAACCAGCTTAGATTTACTTACTCCAAACCTCTCCTCCTGCAGTTATGGGTATGTCTGCCTGCTCCGGTAACGGGGATGGTGATGACCAGTAGTCCTCTACGAGTGAACAAAGGCTAGCATCCAAATCTCAACCACTGTATTCAAGTATGTCTGGTGTTGTGCCCATTGACGGCTCAGTTGACCAATCAGGGCGCAGCGGGCGGGATTAAGAACGGGGACATCATCTTTACATATAGCTAGCGAGCTACCTAGCTACATTTGTGAAAAATTAATGAACGAGACGTTTTGTTATTTCCACTGCATTGAATTTATCCTAATAAATACGTTCTAGTGTCCGTATATATGAATATCAGTACATCCTGCATGAAGAGATTTGCAAACATTGATTTTTTTGGAGTCAGTGTAATAGCCTCAAACGATGACTGTGTAAATGTGTGTCTTTATGATCATATTGACATGGATCGGGTCTGATGTAACTGGAGTTAATATCCAGATCAAACAGACTATTAGATTATGGCTGCAGAGAATCTGTTGACAGCTCAGTGCCTGTGTCTGCACGTCCATTAGTTTGTGTGTGTGTTTGTGTGCACGTCTGTAATAGTGTTTGTAGCACTTTCCAACATGGAGAATAAACGTCTTGCAATTTTCATCACATCTCAAAATACACGTTTATAGGAAATGTGGTAAACACTGAGCTTAACCCTCCACCACACTGAAAGCCGCGCTTGTTCATGCCTCTGCTCTTCTGTTTCATCTACATACTGTAATGTGTCCCTGTCTCTCAGCTGCTTCTACTGTGGAGTTCTAGGCAGCTTGTAAAAATAGCTTAAACTTGATTCTCTATGGACTTTTCACCAGTGAGTATGAGCTTTATTTTTAAAACCTGTCACATGAAGTCTTCTGGGTCTAACAATGTCTCTCTCTCTCTCTCTCTCTCTCTCTCTCTCTGTGTGTAGAGTACAGTCGTTTTGAGGCGAAGATCCATGACCTGAGGGAACAGATGATGACCAGCAGTGTCAGTTCCAGCTCCGCGTCGCTCCGCTCCACACAGAAACGCACACTTTACGTCAGGTAACACACACACACACACACACACACGGCAGACTGATCGTCTAGTGTCTTTCAGTGTGACACAACTATTATAAGATCTTATCTCAGCTGTCTGCTCTACGTTTTGTGTGTGTGTGAGATGCTGAAAGAGAGGTTATCCTGTTTAAAATCACAATTATATTCTAACACACAAACACATCTATCCATTCTGTGTGTGTGTGTCTGTGCTCGCTCCTCTGTTTTTGTGTCATTCCTGTCCTGGTTGTTCAGTCTTCTCTGAATCACCCATCCATCCTTAGTTTCCTCCGCAGAGCCCAGAAGCAGTGTCAGTCCTAAACCACCTACACTTTTAAGATCCCATCTTCACAAGAATCACAGCATTTTGAAATATTAATTAAACACTAGCTCGCTGGCTCCAGATAAGTCACGTTGGAGCTCTTGGGAGATCAATACAATGGAAAACAAAGACAGGAACAGTAGCTTTAATAATGATGAAATCCACTGGTTGGCCTTTAAGGAGACATGGAAACATTTTTGAGGTTGTATCAATTAAGCTGCACCTGAAAATGGTTCCAAAACACATTGACAAAGAGTAAATACCAGCCACAATCTCTGTCAGTAATTTGTGTCATTGAACTTTGACTATCTATCCGTCATTTAGAAGCACAAACAAAGCCTCACAATTCTATCTGTGCAGACCTCATTAAGATCCCACTGCCACTGTGACACTAGTTACTTATATTCTGTACCAGGGCTGCATACAAAACAGATCGCTGAGGAAATAAACTGTTGGTTCCTCTTTAAGTTTGCTCCGTTATCACTTGGAGTAATCTTTAATTTTCTGACTCCAAAGAGTTCCCTTTCCGAAGAGACTAGGTTCAGGACTGTAATCTAAGTGGTTCAAGAACAAGAACAATTTTAAATTGGGTCTCTAATTTTGAGTCTTGTCCACAAAAAGGAGCAAAGGAGCTTGTTGAGGAGATAAAGACTGAAATAAAGTTGCTTGGCACACAGGAAAGAGGTACGTGGCTCACATGTGTTATGACTAATACACCTAAACTGGCTGTTGGTGGACATGACTTAGAAATGAGCACCAAAACATTCTATGTTTCACTATTTTCTATTTACTTTATTGTGGTTTCTGACCAAAAATACTTATAATACAAAGCTCAGAGGAAACTCCAGCTACACTACAGTACTGTGCATGAACGGAACATCTGACATCAACTGTGAGCAAAGTGGCCTGAAAGGAAAAGGCAGCAGCAGCCGGGACAGAGTCACCTTGAACTACACACAGTCTGTCACAGGCTGACTCACACCCCGAGCAGGGCTGGGGTCCGACTCTGCACAGGCAGCTAGAGGCCAAAGGTCACAGCCAGCCCTCTGGGAGCTGCAGTCCCAAAAAGTGTCATAGATTTATCAGACTGACAAACAAGCTGATTGAATGTCTTGACTCTTTTGAATACGTGACTGAGATATCTAGTGTGTTAAAGTCCGTGCCAGTGGACCCACAATGCTTTGTAAAACCTGGAATGACCTGCTTGGCATAGACACCATTAATACAAATGATCCCTTTTGTCAAATGTAGATTTGAGGAAACATGACATTGCAGCTGCTTGCCGTCACCCTTGTTAAATTTTTAAGTAGTCAACCAAAAGCATGATCATCGTTAGCATAAATTAACTGTGCACCCACTGTTTCTGTTTGCTTTTTGCTAAAAGTGAGGATAAATGGCCTGTCAACTGCTCATTTGATTAACTCAGAAGAAACCTGCATTAGCATGTTCATACCCTGATTGTTTTGGCATCCTGGAAATCTCTTTGAGCTGCGTTTGACTAAAATGGTGCGACAATAATTTATAGTTTATTTAGCTATTATTTAACTGCAGCTACAGGAGTTATAAATGGCCGAACAGCATCCAATATTAAAAAGGAGCGCTTGGACTGGCACCTGATTGGTGGAGGTGAGGCTGTGGCAGATGGGGGGGTGTCTGGTGCTCTGGGCTGCTGTGTGTGTGTGTTGTTTCTACTATAATGGCTAGCACACAGGCTAACCTTTCCTCAGAGGAAATGTCACTGAAGCAAGGTGACATATGTACGACTGTCCTTTGTGTGAAAGGCGTGCGTGTCCTCTATTCCTCTCTCCTCCTCTCCTCTCATTTCACTGTTTTAAACACAATGTGTATTCACTGCGCAAAGATCCACCTGGAAAGGGAGGCATAACACCGTCAAGTCTCATCCGCTTTCAAAGAATAGGGTGTTTTTTAGATTCTCAATGACTAATATCTTTTATTTTAGGATTTCTTGCTATCAGAGCAGTGGCAGATGAAGAAACGTTCAAAGTCCTAACAGACCTGATACTCAGTCAGTTGGACCCTCCTGGCATCCGTACAGTGTATGAGGACGTGTCCAATGGATGGAGAACAAAACACTGATGCACCGATTGGGGTTTGAGGGCTGTATGAAGCCCGTAGACTCGTGTCTCGCTGGTTTTGGCACTAAAAAATGATACCGACTGCTGTACTGATCTCTGGTGCAGATATCAATTTATATCGGAGCATAACCTAAATGTTCTGGGACATTTGCTTCTTGCAACTGAATATTATGGTTTTAAATTGCTACGGGGTTTTATTTTTTTTTTAAAGTAACTTGACTGAATGTGTTCTGAATTTTATTCTGAAAATAAATTATATTTTAGCAGATTTACAGTATGGCAAGAGCAAATGAACATACAGCGTAGCTAAAAGAACAGTTACCAAATGAATATATGTTATACTTACGGCACTATCATATGGTCGTTTCCAGTGGAACGTCCAGCATATTCACCTCTAAATAAAGTGCATGTATGCAGTAACGTTATACGAGCGTTCAGTGAAATGTTAAACTGCAGCGCAGGTTTGGTCAATAGGCTGCTGGCTGTGCGAAAAACAACACTAGCACAGTTTTTAGTGTTTTTTCCGCAGCACTCGCTGTGAAAGAGGAGCAGGTGCCCTCTGCAGTAACGGACGTGTTTCCCCTCACTCGAACATTTATATGTGGCCTTAATCATACTGGAAAGTTGTAACCTGATTGCTGAAAAGTCATATGGGATGTGTGGAAATGGCGGTGCTCTGATTTTTGTAGTGTGTGGTAGTGTAGCGACGGTTATTCACACACAAGCATCTGACAGCTGACCTTTACTGCATGTTCCCGTGGACACTAATGCAAATGCAGCCCTGCACCTCGTGTTTACAGCATTTGTTGTAGCCTTTCACACACTGTCTTACTATTTTAGAGCAGTTCGAATCACAGTGATGCTATACGTATATTGAAGGCAAATATATGTTTAATTCGAATACAATTTGGCTGCTGGTTGTGCAAACACAATGCTAGTATATTGCATTTGTTGTTACATTTCAACAGGTGCATTTCCACAGGTTAACACACACACACACACACACACACTGGAATAAGGCCAGTTTCAAATGTTGCACCATGTAATTTCTGTGCTCCTTCACTTGAGTAAATAGATTCCAGAGGTTTCCATATAGAAATTAAACTGATTGTAATACAGAGAACACCAAATTAATTCAGAGTTACATTTACATAGCTGTCGCCTTAGTAATACTGCACACTATCCATCAGTGTAACCTGTTAGCTGCGTCATTTGGGATGTGTAGAACTCTTAAAATGAGTGTGTTTTTACTCTACATTTCCTTCTATATTCATCCACCCTTGGGCGTAGAGTAAAGGTTATTTGACATCTGACAGTTGCCCTTTAATGTATGTATCTGTGGAGCCACGCATGTAAATGTAACTCTGCACTTCATATATCCTGTAATTCCTGCAACATGTCGCATTCTGTCTCTTATGTCTTTTACTATTTTAGAGCGTTTTCATTTCTTATGATAATACAGAAACATCTCTAAATATCTCACTAAGCTGCATGTCCTGCTCATAGCAGAATACATGTTCTTTTTACATGTTTTCACTCAAACAATTTATTTATACATTTTTAAAAAGATAACAACCATTGTAGATTTAGTAGACTGATTCATTTCCCAATAATTTTCCGAGACGCTTCCCGGAAAGTTCCATGTAATTTGGTACTAATTGTAGGTCAAATAGAGAGGCAAACAACAAGCATATAGTTCAGCATATGTAAAGAATAGGTTCCAGTAATAAAAAGAGTCAAATAATTCATATTTAGTTGGATTTAGATAGAGCAGTTCTTTCAAGGAAATCTCTCTTAAAAAATCAATAATGAACTAAATCAACATTGGGGATTTATAAGTATGACCACAAAATAGTCCTACCTTTAACCACATAGATATTATTGTTACCATGATGACAAAGCTCCCCAAAACACACGTTTACCTAAACCTAACCAACTGGTTTTTGTGCCTAAAACTTAACATAAAAAAAGATGTGTTTTTCAACAGTGATCTGTTGAAATCCAGATTCGAAAATACTTTCATGTGTTGTTCTAGAGTGCATGGACAAATATTAATCTGCACCAAAGTACATACATTTATTAAAGCAAACTTTAAAGAAATCTTTAGGAAATAACATACCTGTAAAACAAACTGTTACCAGACATTTATATATAAGCTCTATCTGATGTTTCCTGTTGCTGCCTGCTAATACGCCCAGTTTCAAGTGATTCTTTGATCGCAGTCCTCTGATTTTGACCATAAAGAAGCTATAGCTGTTTGGAAAATTGAGGTGCCGCCACAGTACAGTGACATTTCAGCAGCCAACTAAATACATAATATCCTGCGTACAAGTCTTTAATCTTTAATCGATTAATAAAACATGAGGTGGGGTTTTGTTTGTGCCTCTCTGTCTGATTTTCTCTCTCGGTTCCTCCTCCTCTGTCTATGTTCTGCTTTATTGATGAAGGCAGCAGGGACATTAGGCGATGCTGGTTATTTCAGCTCTACTTCCTTTACACGCACGCACACACACACACGTATTGCTGACCTACTTTCCCAGGTCTTCCCTCTGGACGAGTTTGAGACTCTGTGGACACAGAGACGGATCAACGTTCAGACACAAACACGAGTGCACGCACACAGACTGATGTGTACAACAGAGGCTTGTACACGTAGATGTCTCATAAATTGGTATGGAGATAATTAATATTTTGACATTTCGTGTGGTAAAACGTGCAAAATAAGACATTTTTCATCATTATCTCACTAAATGAATGACTGATTTGTCTGCTTCTCCCCCCTCCAGCAGGCTGGACTGTCTCACTGAAGTTGTGCTCTTAGACTAAATGTGTGTTATTTCTCTGTCTGTCTGCAGAGCGTTGTTCGACTATGACGGAAGTGCATCAGATCTGAGCGTGCCCAACCAGGCCCTGCCATTTCATTTTGGGGATATCCTCCATGTGAGCAGCGCTGGCGAAGAGGAGTGGTGGCCCGCCCGTCACCTCAGCCCCCCGCCTCCAAACTGCCCTGAAGTGGGAGTCATCCCCAGCCGCAGGAGGTCCGAGTAGTTTTACAGTGTGGTATTATACCGTTTTTTTTCCTGATGTAAAGGATCAGAATAGTTCTTCCACCGCTGCTCATAACGCTGCAAACATCATCATTATATAGAATCTGCTGAAGTAGCTAAGCGATATTCCTTCCTCTCACCTCTCCCCTCCTCCTTGTTTCCCAGGGGAGGAGGTGACAGACAGATGTTGATAGGTTTCTGAGGTGGGAGGAGGAGACGATTTGAAACAAGTCTTGTTACCGTCTGTGACACTGAGAGAGGTGGCGGGGATTGGGGGGGGGGCTGAGGGATGTGGAAAGTGATGGAGTGGAAGGAAAGAAGGTGAGGGAGTGAAGAAGTGAATAAGGCAAAATGGATGAGTGGGAGTGAGCGAATAAAACATGGGAGGGATGGGTGTAGAGAGGGGTGTATTAATAGACTGAGGTGTTAGAATAGAGGCTGGGTGAGATAATCCAGTGTGTAATACAAGAAATGTGTTATAATAAAAGACTAATTATTACAGGCAAAACGTGAAGGTTTTAAAGGGTTTTCCCCCGTTATGTTCTCCACCTGCTTCTCTTTTCCTCTCATCTTCTGATCCTTCTTCTTCTCCCATCCTCTCCTCCTCTCGTGCTGCCCTCTTCCCTTCCCTCCTTCTCCTCTCCTCTTCTCATCTTGCTCCTCTTCCTCTTCTCTCCCCTACTTCTCTCCTCTTGTCTTTCTCCTCGTCCCCTTCTTCTCATCTTTTCCCCACTCCTTTTTCTGCTTCACCTGCTCTTCTTTCTCTCTTCTTCCTTCTCTTGGCTCTTTCTGTCCTCATCTCCTCTCCCTTCTGCTCCTCCTCTTTCTGCTCACCTCACCTCTTCTCTTTCCTTCCTCCCTTTACTCTGTTCCCTCTTCTCTCCTCCTTAAAACTGAAGAATAACCTGCAGTCTAACATTTTTCTTTTAGTTTTTATGGTATTTTCTCAATGCGGCTGGTCTGTTTTCAGTGACAGTTGTTTGGTTGTTTACAGACATCAGGAGGCTGAAAGCTGAATAATTTAAGGTTTTGTCTAAGAACACGTCTGGCTTGTCAGCCTAAATTATAATATGAGGCTTCAACAGAGAAACCCGTCCCTGAACTGAGAAACCTGAGATTCACCTTATTTGAAATTCTAGTGTTGAATATGATCACCAGCAGGAAATGGCCCTGCACAGGAAGTGACTAATCCAAATTTAACCTTAGCAGACAAAACTGTCTCCATAGCAGAAGCAGGCAGACCCTCTATGAGGAGAAAATGTCTTTTCTCTAATGAATGGCTGAAATATTTTGGTCTTGTCACACACTCATCCCCTTGCATTTGTTATAAGCCCATTTGTATAAGGGGATATGAAGATGCTATCTGATTTTTACTGTCAAATGACATAATATCTCGATATTAAAGTCCACAAAATTCAATCAGCTACCTCTCACTATTATTCAGAAATCCTATAATCTCACAGTGCTGCTTATAGACAATACAGATCCAAATATACTTTGGATACAAATGAATGCAAATATAGTAAGCTACAAAACTGCGCTTTGAAAGTAGTTTTTAAAAGGACATTATGTGATTGTTTTTTTGGCTTCCTGTGTATATTTTCCGGATGTGAAAATATCTGGCTGTGAGATTAAAGTTACAGCTTCAAGATGCGATTCTGTGATAAGAGGTTTTATAGCGTTCACATCCACCTGGTTAAACCCCCATTATTTTACTGCGAACAATTACTGTCTTTCACAGGCTTGGAGCAAAAACTAGCAATGAATGCATTTGTATCTGAAATCTCTGCCCGTATTCTTGTCACTAAATACAATATCCTGTGCAAAATATCTTCTGTTTAAACTTTGAATCGGTGTTTTAGACAAACAGAGGGCACATGTCTTTGTGTGTGCTTCTGTCAGTACTCTGTTGTGTTGGTGTCTGTCGTTCCTCAGTATTTCCCTTTAATGTTTTGTTTTTTTCCCGTCCTTCCATCTCACAGGGCGGAGAAGAAGGAGAGGTCGAGGTTAAAGACGGTCAGAGTGACGAGGTCTCAGGACAGATCAGTGAGTGGTTAATTACTCAAAAACAATAGTAATGAGTGCCTCCTTGACTAAACGTTGTTGCTGAAAAACAGATTAAACCCTATTTTTGAGAGCGTGTTGTCAATCCTTGTGTGCCAAGCATTCTCAAAAAGCAGGTGTTTAAATCTAAATGTTGGCAAATTTATAAAAGTGGGGTTTAAACAGCCACAAGGCGAATACCGTTCTCTAGCAATAAGACACTTAACAGCATAAAACATGAATACCGCGTTAAACTCTTAATAGTAATAGATTCCCAGTGAGCTTCAGTTCTCCGATGAGAATGTGTTGCTGTTAAACCAGGTGCAGAAGGAGGTTTGACATTGTGCAGAGGAAAGTGTTCTTCTCTACCTGTCATCTTAATTATATATAATTGTGCTGTTAATAAAATCAGAGTAGAAACAATACTTCCACACAGAGATGTTAAACCTTTCTGTTCATCTCTCATCTGAACTGTCGTGATGTGAGAGCACGACAACTAAATATGTGCAAAATTACTTCAACGGGCTTATAAGAAATTAAATTGTATTTTATTTTGGTAAAGGCAAGGCAACGGTACTTCTATAGCACATTTAACATGCAGGTGAGTGCTTTACTGTGTGTAAGCCATTGAGACTGAACCTGCAGACTAAGGTACCAAAGAATAAAGAATATAAAAGAATAGATTTACATGAGTCGAGTCTTCTGGAAGTTTCTTTCAGATACACTGCGTACAGCACAGAAGCTAAATCACCTGTATCATGTTCAGTAAGCTGACCAGAGTTCAAATGGTAAATTCTACAATATTACTCCACCTAGGATCAAATGCTATAGCTCTACAGAGAGCTAAAAGCTGTTTTAGAGGGAAAGATAAAGGTCAATAGGTATTTGTTACTGATCTTTGTCGACTAGGAGATAATCTGATTACACTAAACCTCTAAATCCTCTAAAATTCATCAGCAGAACAACAGCAACACTGCATAAACAATTTGGCGGTTTTGGAGTTAAATTAACAATTTGACGAGTCAGACAATTCCTATAAGTATAACAAAAAGAAATTGATTTGAGAGGGTGGGTGGGTTAACCATTAATTAGAGACAAATTAAAAGTACACAAAACTAGCCTTTTGTTACTTTGATATTTGTGATTCAGAAAGTTCCCGTCTGAGTTCACAAGGGCGGCGACGTCGTGACTTTTAATGACACTTCCTTCACACAGCGCGATGACGAGAGCTGACACACGACTCTAACACAAGCTATTGATATCGTCGTGTTGTCGGCTCGCTCTCTGTTTTCCTCGCACTACGTGAATCAGCAAGTCTGCAATCAGCAACTCTGCGTGGTGAAGAGCTGATAATTAAAAACGATCTCACACACACACACACATTCCCTGTCCGCTGTGTGTGTGTGTGAGGAACACCAAGCCCAAGAGCTTTCAAATAATGCTTCTGCTGATAACAGTCAAGAGACTGTTATGATGATCTTCATTATGATTATTAATTCTGTCTCTGTCTCTTTCTCTCGCTCTCTGTCTGCAGGATCAGGATGATAAAGGTAGGTATTTTCTCCATCGGTGACACCTGCTGGCCATTATATGTAACTTCTTTGTCATTCATTATGTGTAATCCTGCTCTGGGATGGTGGAAAAGAGCAGGCAGTCTAATGAAAGACTCTATTGACTTGCATAATTGAACCTCTGCTGCTTTGATTTTGACCGTTCTGTGTTTTTAATGTGTCTCTCACAAGTTCCCCCATCTTTATGGAAGTGCAATACTAAATCACTGGAGTTCCCCTTTAAAATGTCTCCGTTATTACATTAGGAAAAGTACAATATTTCAACCCAAGTTGGCTGTTTTTCAGAGGAATCCTCTGACCTTTGTTGTACCTTTCCTCGTGTGTCAAATTTATTTCTTTATTACTAAAGGAAGCGGTTCCCTGTGTTGTCTTTTGGAGGCTGTCCACATACGTTTGGCCATGTCCCGTTGGTTTTGTTATGGATTGTATGGTGAATGATTGGATAGGCTCCAGCCTCCTGCTCACCTGCACAGAATCAGTGAATGCAGAAAATACAGGGATGGAATGATATTGTGTCAGTGTGTCAGTGATACAGAAAGAATGCAGGTCTGTGTGTGTTTGTCTGTATCTGGTTGTTTGTGTGTGTGTGTGTTGCTGACTTTGACCTGTCTTGTCCTTCCAGAGCTGGTAACCTCTGGCACCAGCGATAGTGAGAGTTGTTGCTGTAAGTCTAGACCCTTCTCTATTTCTTTCTCTCTCTCTCTCTCTCTCTCTTGCTCTATTCTTTTCATCTCTCTCTCTTTCTTCCTTCTTTGCTCTTTTTTGTTCAGTTTGTATTTTATTTTCAAACCCCCATCCACATTATGTTGCTGCAAATGTGTGTGTTTCTCTGTCTGTGCTTGTTGCTGTGTCATGCACACATGTATTTGTGTGCTGTCATTATTGTGTCCTTATGTACATGTTAGTGTTTGTGCATGTTTGTCTGTGTGTGTGTGTGTGTGTGACTGTGTGTGTGACTGTGTGTGTGTGTGTGTGTGTGTGTGTAAGTTACCTTTCTCTGCTTCTCCAGCCTGCTTTCCCAGAGATGTTGAAGAAGTTTGATCTAAAACTAGAAAAGGGTAAGGGTGTGTTTTGTTGTCAATAATCCCATCCACTGTGCTTCTAAATGTGTCCGTCATTTCTGTTTGTCCAATCAGCTGGCCAGGAGGAGACCCTCCTCACCTACCAACCTGTCATGCAGCAGGAAGGTCAGTGCTCCTCTGCACATCATCCTTTTGTTTTACTTTTTTACGGTTCATTGTTTTCTTTTTGTTACACGGTGTTGGGAAGCACTGAAGCCATTCAACAGACTCTTCAGTTATATATGGAAATGTACCTTCAATTTTTATAATAAAAAATAACCATTTGGCAATTAAAGCATGGATACAGTGTGAAACCTACTGCGTGTTCAATAAAAGGGCCTCAAACTCTTTCTTTGAAGCCAGAATGACTTTGTCCAACTCCACAGAGATTTATTTTATATCCTACTGGAGATGCAAAAATTTCCAAAGAGGTTATATAATATAATATATATGATCATCTCATATAATATATACATATATATATATATGTATATATATATATATCCTGAATTAATAGATTTATTTGGCCACTTGAGGGCAGCAGAAACAGCATAAAGGTTGTTATGGCTAACATGTAAGCAACCACATGTTACAGACATATGAAGCATTATCAGTATTACGTTGGAGTCATGTTTCTGTCCACCTAATGAATTTAACTTCACTTTTAACTCTTCTTATTGCTCTGTTTTTGGTCTCCAAACGCCTGATGGAAACACTCGGCTCTTTAGCTGCTAAATGCTCGACTATATTCACCAGCTAGCCGCTACCTTTGTCTGTCGGCTGTTTGGTGCTGAGCAGGTAGCATACAGTGTGTTTATCAGGGCTTTGCTGCTGGAAACAGCTTATGACAACAGTAACAGAACCGCAGAGTTGGGTCTCTGTGGCTTCATCGCTACAAGCGACCCCCTTCGCATTGCACAAAGTCGTTTGATCCATTGTTGACATAGAAGATATGATTAGTGCAGAAAAACAAGGAGAAACCTGGATGTTAATTAGTTTTTATTTTCAGCTGTTAGCATTGTTTAACTCAGTTTACTGTGTTTCTGTTTGTGTAGTAAATTACACGCGGCCAGTCATCGTGCTCGGACCAATGAAAGATCGGGTCAACGATGACCTCATCTCCGAGTTCCCTGTCAAGTTTGGCTCCTGCGTTCCACGTGAGTGTCTTAACTTTGACATCAATCCCAGCAGTGTCCTTTAAAATAACTGGAGGTAAATCTTTACCTTAACACACATTATGAAAACTATAAAATCGTGTTTATTTTGCTGCAATGAAAGCATAAAATCAAGTATAATATCACTTTTTTTTTAACTCACTGGAGGCTTTTTTTTTTGACTTTTAGTTGAGCACCAAGCTGAAAGGAGATTAAATTGAGGTGGACAACTTCTGTATTTCTGTCACACTTTTATGATACTTACCTTGATAGTATTTGTCACTGTTCCCAGACAGTTTGAAGAGATGACTTGACAGACAGCTTCATAATGAAAACTGTAAAACTGGGACCAAGAAGGACTGTGAACTGAAAGCAAAATATCAAATCAACAAATAAATGTAAAGCCAATGTATTTAATTTTCTTTAAAGTTTAAATCCTTTAAATCCTGCCTTGAAATTGTCTTTTACCCAATCTGCAAAGAAGTCAAGGTGAGTTGGAACACCATCATTTTACCTAATCCAGTCCATATGGACCCAGGCCTGTATTTATTAAATATCTGAGAATTATGCTCAAAAACAACCTTAATGGCCAAAATCATCACAAAAATACTTTAAAAGTAAAGATTAGGACACACGTGTAAGTTTTAGAGATTAAATATGTAATGAAAGATGTTCTTGAGTTGGCTATAAAGATACATTTATAGTCTTTATTTATTTATTCTTTTTTATTAATTCTTTTTGTCAGAGGGAAGAGTAAATAACATCAACCAAATACCACAACATTTAAAGCCTAAAATAGTATTCGATAGATGTGCCTTTATACAAAATACATGAATTTTGACACATATAAAACAGCACAAGATGTCATGAAAACCCCGTGAAAGGGACCTGATCACCATTATGACATTTTATTTATGCTTAAAAAAATCTGTGTAAAATCCTTGGTCCTCAGATACAACGCGACCGCGGCGGGACTACGAGGTGGACGGCAGAGATTATCACTTCATGTCCTCCAGAGAGCTCATGGAGCAGGAGATCCAGGAACACAAGTTCATAGAGGCCGGACAGTATAACAGCCATCTGTATGGAACCAGCATACAGTCTGTCAAAGAAGTCGCTGACAAGGTGAGTTTACACAGAGAGTGTGAGGAGAGAGGAGATGCAATACACAAAGGACAGAGAGCAGTAAATGGAGGGGTTGATGGAGGATGGGACGACGTCGTCTAATTGCCTCTCTCTCTCTCTGTTTTCCTCTGTCTCTCTCTCAGGGGAAACACTGTATACTGGATGTATCAGGGAATGCGATAAAGCGTCTTCAGATGGCGGGCCTCCATCCCATCGCTATCTTGATTAGACCACGCAATGTCGACAACATCCTGTAAGTAGCGTAAATATTACCACCGCTGCCATGGCGTGTGCAGCATCCTGTGTTTGAGCTACACAATCTCACCACAGCGTCCATTTAGTGGCTTGTCTTTCAGCTTTCTACCACATCACGTGTTGCTCCTCAGCAGATCCTTTTCAGTTGCTCCGATGTTCAAAGACACCTTCCTTCTGTGCACTTTTAGATCTCGCTTCCATGTTGGCATAGAAGCTGAGCTTTAAAGTTGACTCTTGACCTTGGAAACATCACTTGACATAAACAAGTAGCTTGTTTTGGAGCTTTCGGCCACATCACGTGGTCCTCGTCAGCAGCTCAACTTTCAATCTACAGTTCCATGACAACTGAACGGGCCTATGGTTGAAAGCTCCAGAACAAGCTGCTAAATGGACCTTAGGGTGAGATTGTCTTGTCAACTGCTGTTTCCAAGGTGAACTTCCAGTGTGGTCAAAGTTATCATCGTGTCATTTGACCACTTGGTTGCTGAGGGTTTAGATTCATGTCTAATATGTTATAAATTCTTCTTCTGTACCTTGATGTTGGAACTCTGGTGTGTCTCTCCAGAGAGATGAACAAGCGTTTCACTGAGGAGCAGGCGAGGAAGACCTTCGATAGAGCTGTCAAACTGGAGCAGGAGTTCACAGAGTTCTTCACCGGTCAGTTACCAGCAGTTACGAGCTGCTGTCCCTTTCCCACGTACACCTTAACCCATTTATGTTGTGTGACTTTTCTGTGATCAGTTCATGTGGGAAGAGTTGGTCAGATTTCCATGGGAGATGTTTTTGACAACTCGGGACCAAGAAAAGGTTCTGGCAAAATAGACCAACATGGCTCAAATGTTAAAGAAATTATTTGAAAATCTGGGGAAATATGCTTTTTAACGTTTTTCTTCCCGAGAGTTAGACGACATGATTGATGCCACTCGTGTGTCTTAGAGTGGTATCGATCTTCTCAACTTTGGGCAAGAAAGACAATAATGTGCTAAAATGTTGAACCTTTAACAAAAGCAGCAACATTATTGAGTCCCAGTGTGAAACAAGAGATTCAGAAAGTGCTATATTGCATTTTCACAAGCCAGATATTATGTTTGGGTCAGAAATGGCTGCACTTTGTTTCCCCACATAGAACCAAAATACACAAACACACAGATGTTCACCTTTAAAGGTTTCGCTTCCTTCAATGGAGATTTTGATCATAGTTCCCTTTTGCACACACTGTCGGTTAACCGGTAATATGTTTTTTTTGGTGGGTTAAGAAAATTGCATATAAAATGTGTCTCTCTCTGTGTCTGTCTGCAGCTATAGTCCAGGGCGCGTCTCTAGAGGAGGTGTATTCGCAGGTGAAGCAGGTCATTGAGGAGCAGTCTGGTCCGTTCATCTGGGTTCCCACCAAGGAGCGACTCTGAACAAACACACCACATGATCACACACTCTGTCAACACTTCCTACTTCTCTAATTTTCTATTATCAGCCTGCTTCCTCTCTCTGTGTGTCTCTCTCTCTCTCTCTCTCTCTCTCTCTCTCTCTTAGACACACACATTTACACACACACACACACACACATACACACACACAAGCACATAAAGTCAAACGAGGCTGGGACTATCTGGGACTGCTACTTCCTGAAGTGGGAGGGGCTAAAGTCTGTCCAGCAGCCTATTGGTGGATCTTCCTACAGCTCGGTTCCTTAATGTTTAAGGAGGTGGTTCAAATCAAGGCGACATGTACCATTATCTGATTGATTTCATTATTGTTCTTATTGTTGTTGTCGTTGTTTTCATATTAACAGAAGGTAATGCATTCACGTATGGGTTTGTAATGATAATATTGTCACCAAGAGGCAGACATTTGCACGCTGTAGCTTTATGAGCATGTTTTTGGGACAAAATCTTGATCTCCTTTCCTGTCTGTCTGTCATTCCTCGTGTCATTGCTCCTGTTTAGAGTTTCTATCTTTCTGGTCTTTCTCTCGTATCCCACCTCTTCCTCCTCCCTTCCAGACTTTAGATATGGAGGTGAAAACTTTAAATGTGCCCCAGCAATTTGGTATCAAGGGCCAGTTTACAGTTAAAGAAAATAATCACAAGCATAAGACACGTGTTTATATTTCTTGTAAGACGCAGACATTCTCAAATTAAAAATGAAATAGAAAAGTAAATTAGATTGCTTTTAAATAGATAAATAAATATTAAATAGAGTAATCTATTGCCATTGTGTTTTGGGGGCCTAAACGTTTGAGTAAATAGGCCTCATATTGGTTATAGAGTCCATTTGGAGTTCTGGGCCCGTATTTATTAAATATCTGACAATTATACTTAAGATCAACTCTAATAGCCAAAAAGAAAGTTAACTTCTGCTAAAAGTAAAGGTTAGGACACATTTATCCAGCGTCTTACTGTGTCGGAGGAACCTTAAGAGCAGCTTGATGCAGCACGCTCAGAGTAAGAACAGCCAATCGGGTGACAAGGATTTACTGCCCTATTCATTGTTTTCATAAATGCTTACATTTCACTGAATGATATCATAATCATATATCATTTTAGCTTTTTAAAAGTTCATTTTATTTGCGTGAAATCTACAATATCTGCAGCAAAAATTACCAATATATATTATATATTAATATATATATAATATAGAAATACGGATAAAATAATGGAAACAAAACCGAAAACCAAACCGGAGCAGCCAGGAAATAAATTTGAATAAAGATGAGGTACACCAGAGAAAGCAGACAATGAGGGCGTTTCGGTGTCACATCGACATTTGCACATAATGATGCATGGAAAGTTATTGCAAACATAACCAGTGACAGCTGTGTTGTTGTTGTTGTTGCTGTTTGCACCCTGATGCACGCTAAAAGCAAAATGAAGATAAAGTGGTGTCAAATCATATTAAATGTTTGAATCAAATGCAAATTCTAAGAGATAACTAGCTTATTCTGAATTATACCCATTGCTTCACCTGTGACCAATAATATCTATATATATATTTATATGGCATTATATGTCAAAATAAATGTGATAAATAGCTTTTATTTTTAAGGCTAGTATGAGTAAAAGAGAAGGATCTTTGGTCCAACAGTTTTGATAAATACAGGCCCAGATCTCCGGTTTAAAACAAGTTAGTATTGTAATAAGTTAGTAATGTATTCTTTAGTCTTCTCTCCTCCCTTCCTCCTCTCTGCCTCCTCCCTTCATCTTTCTCCCCCTCTCCTCCTCCACATTCACAGTGTGACATTAGTTGAGCCCTCCAGCATTAAACTGTGTATCGGCATCTTCTTCAACAACATTATCATCACGGTCATAATCATCAGCATCATCGTTAAGAGCTTTCCTTCTTACTGTAGTTGCACTAATGAGGGCTGGTTTCTTAAAAGCATCTTAGCGCGACAGAACTGTTACCATCCCAGCGTTTCTGGTATTTGCATATGTGACACACCCACTTTTCTTTCAGTTGCGCTGGCTTGGCTTTTGCAGACATCTCATTTGCTCTGTGTCATGCTGTTGTTAAATTTAAAGACATCAAACGCTACCGTCAGGACTAACTAATCGACTGCATCAGCTTCTGGCTACATGTTTTGTCATGCTGGATTTACAGGTTTGAGTCCCAGTGTGCATGAATGACAGCTCCGTTCGTGACCTCAACGCTGCACACGTTTCTGTGGCACACGGTGGACAATCACAGCGTTACACTTTTACCTGTTATCAGCAAAGGGTTGCGTCATGATCCCACATATGCTAAATCCAACATCCGGGTTTTAGGCCACAAACTTTGAAATGCAGTGAATTTCAAGAACAATGTTTTGATTTTGAGACATGCAACTTAACAAGTGCAAGTCAGTCATGTGACTCTCGCTTTGTACATCTGTTTCCTGTCTTTCCAGAGTCTTTGCTGCTCAAAACAAAGACTGAGGAGAAGCTATCTAACTTCACAACAGGTGAACACGCGTTCCAGAATGTACTGGACTGAAACCTCACTGTTATATGCAGTGCAGGCCTGGGTTGAGAGCTAGCTTCAAAATGACTTTTTTTCTTTATATTTTTCAGCACTGCAGATGTTTTATTGTCCTGTTTTTTTTTAGCAGGCCAATTTGCATGTGCTAAACGGTTTTAGTGGCCTAAACAGCAATGAGTTTACAAGTGTGTCCCTGTTTTGTTTGTTTTATGCATAATTCACATCCTGCCGTTGGTTTCACATTGTATTGCTGAGCAACAGTTTTGGCAGGTAAAGCGGTGAATATAACTTTTGTTTCTTTACAAGCAGAACTATCACAGACTGGAAAGAACCCATTTAAATGTCAGTTCCAGTTCCAGGCATATAGCAGACATCTGTGAGCTCACGCAGCACTCTGCTGGGTAACAGGTAAAGAGTAACCGTTTGGTGTTTCCCTAAAAGCGACTTTAATCCATATTTTTATAATAACAATGTATCAAATGACAACATGGTGACAGGCTTTATATCGAGTTTCAGCTCATTGTTTGGCTGTTTGGCCATAACTTCACTGTTTTGGTTCGCTCTTGCCGCCGTCGTAGTCTCATCTTTTTTGTGTGAAAGCTCTGTAAACCCACTGTACGCTACACCTGCTCAGCACCAAACCGCGGACAAACACAGTTAGTGACCAGCTGTTGAGCATTTAGCAGCTAAAGAGCCAGATGTTTCCTTCAGGAGTTGGTGAAGACCAAAAGCAGCTAAAAGAGGGTGAAGTCACTAGTGGGGCTAACCTGAAACAGGACGATAATCTCAAGAAATACTAAGATGCTTTTGGTGACGCAGCCTCTGTATGGACCTTGTCAGCCATCCACTTCCCATCTCCACCCTCAGCCCCCGAGGCGACTCCTCCCAGCTGACTGGAGACCAGAGACATACCGAGAGGCCGCTCTGTCAACACAGTAGCTCTTATAACCCACATAATAAATACTTTGATATTTCCTCACAGAATGTTGAGCTAAATGATTTCTTTCCATCTATAATCCTCTACGAGCCGAGTAAGCCAGTGGTGTCGTGGGTTGACAGAAGTGAACTCTCCATATGACTCCGGCTGTTTCAGCCAGGCGACCAAGCCGCCGTCTGTTAGAGTAAAGCACCGATGCAAAGAATCTATTACAGAGATGGATCTATATCTAACATATTATAATATTTATCCCTGCTTTAACTGCCTATTTTGGTACAAAAAATAAAAGTCTTTATTGAGATTTACTGAAGTTCCTCGACCGATGACCGGAGATGATTATTGTTTTTGCGTTGTGGAATGTGTATGAATGTGAATATGATGATAACTGTAAATATGAATATATTTTCCTTTACTTTCACCTCTACTGCGGGTTTCTCTCTCTTGATGTCCGATGTGGCTCTTTTTAGCAGAGACATTGAACCTTCTTGCCTGGGAAGCTGAAGCATCTGCTGATTCTTTGATGATTTGAAAAAAGCCACTTGGACTAAAATAAAGAAGAAGTCAAAAAGCAAACGACAACAAATCTCTTAACCTCAGTAGTTACAAATACAGTGGAATCGAACATGAACAAAACACTGACCTTTTGGTTATAAATCTACAAATTATTTCAGTCTGTAGGTTTTTCTATGTTTGAGTTATGTTTTTTTTTTAATTCTTAGCAACTAAATAGGAGTCAACAACATGTAACTTAGCACTTGAGGATAAATTCGTGTCTGCTGCAGCACATGTTGGACGTTAGCAGGTATAACGTAGACCTTTTCACTGTTTTTGTTTAGTTTGATTTTCGATGTTAACGTTTATTTGAACGTAATGAATACACACTTTAACACCATGCTAGCTGCTCTGTGAGGCTGCAGTGTGCTAACATGCTGATCTCATGCTATCGTTTGCTAATTAGCACTAAACACACAAAGTACAGCTGAGGCTGATGGAAATGTCATTCATTTTGCGGGAATTTGCTCACGGTTAGGGTTGGGTCCAAATGCTGGGCAGATTTTAACCCCGATGGCGGCGCTAGAGGGAAGTCAGGACCACCAAAGTGATTACAATTCATCCTGAGGGGAACATGAATATCAGGTTTATTGCCAAGTTGGTTTTCACATACAAGGAAATCGCCTCTGTAAGTTGGTGCATGACAATAAACATAGTAAGTAGAAAGTATAAGGAAAGATAAAACAAGTACTGTCCAGGAACATGCACAGACAACTGAAATTGAATATTCTAAAAATAATAAGATGTCATGATTACAAACTAATAACTTCTCTTAACCACTTTAGTTGTAAATACAGTGGAACTACAGTCGTGGTAAAGCATGAACACATCATTGAGGTTGTGGTTTTAATTCTAACAATGATCTGTCCACTAAATAGAGATCAGTAACATTTCAGAAAGTACAACCCACATTTCCCAAACTCCTTAGAGGATGGAAAACAGATTGCAGACAGCTGACCAAAGCACATGTTGGCAAATTAAAAGCCTTTTTACACTGAGGATGATCTTCATCACCTGTGTCTAATATAGACAGACGAAAAGTCTGTGAAGCCCTTTGGTGGCACCTAGAGGGTGCAGTGTTACAGCCTCACCAACACTGGGTGGGCATGTGTCAGACATCACACAAATATTTCCACCATTTCCATCCTTATAGTTTCACTTGTTTTTAACTTAAGTGATTTTAAAAAAAATTTAATATTAATCATTTAAGAAAAGTCTTCTTAACATCACATTGCTACTATTAAATAATAATAATGTTGGAACCTTTCTTAGTTTTCCATGAGCTTCCTGGAAAGATCTAACAAAACTAATTTGGTTCTAATGATGGAAAAAGTAGGAATGTCCTTGAAATAAAAGCTCCATTTAAACTAAGTAATTATTCATTCATTATTAATGTATTAGTGAAAAGTGTATTAGTCCTATATGTTGAATCGTGGGATTGCTTTTAAAGAAATATCACATTTTTCCATGTACAGCTTCTCTCTGAGTTACACTGGAACGTTAGAAGAATCAATAAATCCAAAGTCTATTTTCCCTCTAATTAATACCAAATTCGTTATTTCTAGGAAACTTTGTAGAAATGATTAGATAAATGCAGATCTGTAAATGAACCTAAACGAGTAAAAACGTGGTCCCAGCCAGACAGATTAAACAAGTAATAAATGACACATTCTGAGATGATCCTGAAGTGATTTGCCTGATTTCAAGAGGTTTTAATTGTTTTAAGATAATTCTTGAACTTCATTTTTTACATTCTTAACTCTACAAAACATGAATCTCTGAAATCAGCTCCCCAGTACACCTGTCCATAATCATCTTCACAGATCTGTCTCACATTATAATGCGTTCACAGTTCACAGTATCACACTCGGCCACCCGGTCCTCGGGTTCACGTAGCCATAATCATTAATTATTCACCATTTTTAAAGCTTTATTATTCTTATCACATATGCTGGGTAATGTACCCGAGTGTGAACACGGAGGAACAAGCAGAGCAATTACAGATTTTTATGGGCTTGGCTGCCTTCCTGTGTTTCACCAGATGTGTTTTATTATGATAATCATGCATTCTCATATCCTGCAGCTTCCATTGGACACATTCTTCATAGTTTACAGAAACGGACTTTGTTGGAAGTTGCCTAAAAACCTTTTTGTTCGGGTGTCAAGTGTCATAAAGCTGCTCTGTCTCTAGTAGCAATCACCTGTTTTCTTTGTACTATAACTCTCCTGAAAGTATGAAGCAGCTTGTTGCTACAACAACACTCTGAGTTCTACATCTTTGTTGAGAGTCAAACACTTCATTTTGACCTATGAAAGGAACGTTACATTTGGGGGATTTATCAAGAGTCAGTCAGCCTTCCATGTGTTTTGTAACGGAAATGTCTGTTAATAAAAGATATGAGACCTTTTGGCGGAGAGGAATTGGTGACGGAAATATTCAGATACCACAATGTAAAATGACCCCACGCTCTGGATTTATGTATGTAAAAGTACATACTTATTACTAGCAAATGTACTTAAAGTGTCAAAAGAAATTATAGTTATACTGTCATATATTATGACTGATTATTATTATTGCAACATTTTACGGTTGCAGTAGTTTAATCTATAGGAATGCATCATATTTTATAAATACGTCATGTTTCTGTGTAAAATGTTTTGTCAGTTTGTAAAGTAAATAGTAACTACAGCCATCGGATAAATGTAGTGGAGTAAAATGTGGCATAAAATGGAAAAACCTAAGTAAATTTGTACTTCAGTACAGTAAGTGAGCACATTTGCTTTCCACTAGTGGGAATAACTGATTTTTGTTGATCATTTCATGACTTTTAGGGCCCCTGACTCAGACTGAGGAGGGTGGAGCAGAACACCCACCTCGCCTCACTTTACTTTAATGACCACACAACCAGAGTGAGTAGAATTTGCTTTGCAGCACGGTCACGAGGCTCAGTTCACAGTGCCTGCAACTTGGGAATAATTGACTTCATGTTCTGTACAAGACACAAATTCTAAAAGTCAGAGACGACGTCAAAGTTAGAAACCAACGCGGGTCAGTGAGCAACCACAGCAACCAGTGTGTTGGCCTGAATCCCGTCTTTCCTTTTTGCCCATCAGTGGAAAAGCCCCACACAAGTGGAGGAGAGGAGCGAGAGGAAAGCAGAGGTGGGGCTGTCCGGCTGTAAAGGACCTCTCTGTCCGGGCTTTGGCCTGCAGCCAGGCAGCGTCGGACCAGGTACTCTGGCTCCACGAACTCTGCTCTGAGCCTCTTGAGCCGACAGCCTCGTGATTCCTGAACAACATGGCTGTAGACGAGTTGTAAATCACTCAAACTGCAGCCTCTTCTGAGCTTCGCACGGGGACTTTAGTCCGGATTTTGAAAAAAGCAGTGGGACTTTGACTCAGGCGCCATCGTATAAAGTAGACGAGAGGGGAAAGGTTTGTTCACACAACAGACAGGAAGAGAGCGCGAAGCCATGGCCACGTGGAGGACAGCGGGAGCTCTGCTGCTAATACTACATACTGGTAAAACTACGTATATACATACAAAATGTCCATTTTAATTTAATTTGTGGACATATATTTGATTTATTAAAGATTGTGTGTCTTCTACTGTGGCTGTCTTTCTGTGTGGTCATGTAAAGCCAACTGTCTGAGAGTTTGACCAAAATGTTTTTAACCCTGTGAATTACATACAATACAACATTACGTTTTTTAGGACGATCGGAGAAAGGCAACAGTTCCTTCAGCAGAAAAACGTACAGAGAAATAGTTTGACTTATAGAGTTAAAATAAAAATCGTCGATACAGTTTGACCAAAGTATTTTTCCATTTGACCTCAACGTGTTGCTCACACATGACGGCGTTGATGAGAAAATAGAAAGTGTAGATATACTGTATCCTATCCCATCATGACTTTTATCGCTTGCGACCCTTTAAAGCAAAGCAACGTCGACTCACGAGCCCTCGTCACAGGTTGCATGTGACGTGTGAGCACTTCACCCGGACAGTGATGTTCCCCTCTCAAGTTTGTTTAATTTGGAAAGATTTTCGAGGCGTGAAGAGGTCAAACTCTCCAGCGTTTCACACTAGAAAAAGGCTAAATGTGACATTGGTGTAACAGGGTTTCTTCCGTCTGGTGACCCTTCGAGGAGCCGCGACTCTCAGGCTGGGAAGCACTGAGCCGAAAGCACAGCGGAAATGGCAGGACAGACATGTGGTCCCTGGATGTGTTCGTGTAATAAGAGAACGACGAGTGCTTTCTGTGTGTGTCTCAGTGTTTGGCCAGAGCAGCGTCCGATGGTGCACCATCTCGGATGCGGAGCAGAGGAAATGCCAGGCCATGTCGCAGTCTTTCGACAAAGTGTCCATCCGTCCGCACCTCAGCTGTGTCGACGGAGCGACGTCCGAGGGCTGCGTCCAGAAGCTGCAGGTCGGATGTTGACAACAGAAACGTTAACTCGATAAATCTTTACACCGTATTTAACGCAACACGTTTGCATCGCTTGTGTTTCTGAATGTTTTATACTACTTTATAATTGTATAGTCATTTATCATTACTGATATAATTATTATATCTTGCATTGTAAAATGCTAAAAGCTAATAAAATGCTTCGACTGGCAGAACACACAGTCAGGCATCAGATAACAAGGCAGAACCGATACCCTTGATAGTAGCTGATACAGTTATCACACTGGCTTGTTTATGACGCAAACTGGGAAAAGGATTTCTGATCTGAGAACAGTATGTCCCAGTTACTAGAGGCTGAACTAGGAGGGAAATACAAGCATTAATGTCACAATATCAGCAATTTCCCTAATACGTGATATGCTCATAAAGCTATTAAGTATCTGGTGTTGACTCTTTAAACCTCGTGTGGATCTGAGTCTGACAATCCTCATCTAACTTAGTTTAGACTTGTCTAGACCTTCTCGTCCTTATTTTAGGAGGGAAGATATGGTTGTTTTCTTCTGCTAACATTTCAAAACCTTCACTAGGCCACAGACTCGCCCAGTGTTTCTCTATACAAAGTTCTACAAGCTAAATAGCTTTCAGTGTCCGTTAACACTGGGGCTCCTAACATTGTAGGTATTGTGGTAATTAATCTTTTTGTTTGCTGCGTCTCTGCAGAGAAAAGAAGCAGATGCCTTGTCCATGTCCAGCACCGACGTCTACAACCTGGGGAAGACTACTTCCTTCAAGATGGCCGCCAGTGAATCAAAAGCTGATCGTAAGATTCATTTCAGGTCTTAAAGCACCAAGCAGAGAAGAATCAGCAGCAGTAAAAGAGTAACACTAAGTTACAGTGAATGTACAATGAGCAGCACAGAGCTGATGATGACAGGTAACCAGAACTTTATAGTCACTTTAACATTCGTAAAACACGTATCTGATGTGTTCTTGTCTTTCTGTAAGAGAGACTCAAACTGTGAAGCATGGAGGGAAAGATTTAGTGATCCAGAGAAAAAAAGCAAGAGTTAAACGTTCAGTCAGAAAATCACTTTAAAAATACAGGTTGGCTCCTTCAGTGCTGTTTCAGTGTTTAATATCTGATGGAAGAGTTCGACATTTTGGCAAATATGCTGCTTTGCTTTCTTGCCGAGCGTTAGATGAGATCGAAGCTACTCTCATGTCTTTGGACTAAATGTGAAGCTTAGCTTAGCTTAGCTTAGCTTAGCTTAGTTTAGAGACTGGAAACAGGGGGGAAGCAATAAACTGGCTCTATCCTTAAAAGAGCAAAATATGACTAGAAGCAAAAGAAGGATTTGTGCTTTTATGGGATGTTACATGCTGGCTGTTTCTCCCCGTTTCCAGTCTTTGTTCTAAGCAAACAAATGTATTTCCCCAAATGTTGAACTATTGCTTTAATGTGCTTTTTCAATGTTTAAGAACATTGGAGTTCAGACCAAACAACTTGTAGTCCCAGTGATACTTATGTAAATTAATCATATTTATTTCATTTTCATGATTGACCGTTAGCCTTGTAATGTCTTAGATATGGTAGACTGCACTTTGATCTCCTAGATCTTATTTCCATTCCCTGATAATAAGAGCTCAGTGCCAGAATATCTTATCTCTTACTGTCATGTATGTTTCGACACCTGTGCTGCTGTTGCCTCAGGTACCGGTGCCTCCTACTACGCAGTTGCTGTGGTGAAGAAAGCAAATTCTGGCATCAACATCAACAACCTGGCGGGAAAAAAGAGCTGCCACACCGGGAAAGGCCGAACAGCCGGCTGGACTATGCCTTTAGGGTACCTCATAGACCAGGGCTACATGTCTGTGATGGGCTGCAACATCTTAGATGGTAGGACTCATGCATACAACATGCATATATTATATTATATTATACTGCAGGCTGTACACAGAAAGCTGGAGAGACGTGTGTGTGTGTGTGTGTGTGTGTTCAGGCGTCTCACGTTTCTTCAACGCGAGCTGTGTCCCCGGAGCCAACGGGGCCGGTGACCCTGCGTCTCTGTGTCGGCTGTGCAAAGGAAATGGTAACGGAGCCCACATTTGTGAGATGAGCAGCAACGAGCAATACTTCAGCTATGAAGGAGCTTTCAGGTAACACACACATTCATATTCTACATACTCTGTATCTGTAGTGGAGCGCATGTTGTCTTTGTTCAAGACCTTTCTAGATTCCTTTCTTTCTGCTATCATTACCAGTGTTAGTGCAGGTTTGAACTTTTTAAATAGTTAGATCTATCTTCAGGATATCAATATGAACAGAAATTTTATCTAAATGATGTACTGTGTCCCACTTGCTTACTGTGTGTAAATCGTTGATCAGACATTATTAACATAATTATATCTAAATAAAAAACCTGTTTTGGGATACAGCGCCGGTGCTCGAGAAGGTGAATATTTTGTTGCACAAAAATAGATTTTGCAGCACCAAGATAAAGACATCAAAATAATGAATCTACAAAACAATTAAAAGTAATTGAGAATTTGAGCTAAATGCTAACGCTAGCATGAAACACTCACATTAACATGCTAATATAAATATTAACCATGTTTGCCACCGTAGCACGTTAGCATGCTAACATTGGTGTCACTAGTGGAAACTTCAGGTCAGGGAACTGAGGTTTTTAGAATCTGGGAACCATGAATGGCAAAATGTAAGATAGTTGGTGAGATTCTTCAATCTGAACCAAAGTGGTGGACCTGAACGGCCAACTGACACTGTCACGCTGCGGGCAAGGCAACAACCAAGGGGATAAGCGTGTTAACATCCTCTTTGTGATGCAACAGGTTTCATGTGAGACTGCAGTGAAAGTAGTTTGCATCTTTGATTCTCAACTTGTATTTCTGGTTTCTGTCTCCGTAGGTGTCTGGCAGATGATGCAGGCGATGTGGCCTTCACCAAACACACGACTGTCGAGGAGAACACTGACGGTAACCTCTTACAGTACCTAGTGACCCATTCAGCCACGTTGTCGTAGTCAGGTAGCCTGTCAGCATGTCTGTTCGCTAACCAGCTTATTCTTTTGAGCAGGTAGAGGCCCAGACTGGGCACTACCACTGCTGTCGGCGGACTATGAGCTGCTGTGTCGTGACGGCACCAGAGCTCCCGTCTCTCAGTGGAAAACCTGCCACCTGGTCCGCGTCCCATTCCGTGGGATTGTGGTCGGCGATGACGTCACTCCTTCGGTGGTGTTGAACATGCTGACGGAGGGCCTGGTGCGTTCAAACGCCTCTCTCTACACCTGTCACCTGAGTAGGCACGTGCTGATTAAAATGCCATACCACCACCGTCTTACAACAATCTCCATAATTACCGAAATAAGACGTAAACGGTTTTAACATGTAATTACAGTACGATGCACGTGTGTCATATCGGTTATCATCAAGAGCAGAAGTCCTGAGTTATGGAATTGTTGGGTTTAGTTTTTTCGATTTGAAAGTATCTTAAAACACAGTGAAGCAGTCAGACATTTAACTACGTTACCGTGAGACTCTGTGTGCGAGATTAAGCGAAAGTACTTGCTGTCTGCAGGAAAAGTCGGGGTTCAACATGTTTTCATCTGCGGCGTATGGAGGAGGAACTGTACTCTTCTCTGATTCGTCCATCATGTTCCAGGGGGTGGAGTCAGATGACCCCCAGAGGTGGATGGGTCGCTTCTATCACAATGCTCTGAAAGCCATGGACTGTAAAGCTGAAGGTGAAACACAAACTAGAGTACCACATTATTAAAGGGACATTAGAAGACTTGTTTGAACAAAAATATACCTAGCATATATTGTGAAGCTGAATAATATAAAAATGCAATATAATTACAACTACTTTCAATTCTTTTCAGCTTAAGCAATGTTTAAATAATAAATATAACCTAAATATCCCATATATTACACACATTAACCTACAAACCTTACGCTCTCTGGAAGTGAAATCGAACTGTGGGCTACAGTAGCTGTTGCCACATCTGAGTAAAAATATTCCTGAGAAGCTTAAGTTACAGAGGCAAGAAAAATGGCATTAACCAGTGTGACATTGATTTATTGATTTCTATTGTAATCATATCTGGTTAAACAATCCATCTGTCTGTCTTTCCTTTGTTACCGTCCACCCATCCTTCTATAAAAATCCCAGGAGTCCTGCGGTGGTGCGTGTTGTCCGCCGGCGAGCAGAGCAAGTGTGCTGACATGGCCACAGCTTTCCAAAGTAAAGCTCTGACTCCAGCCATCAAGTGTGTCTACGGGGACTCTGTCACCGACTGCATGAAGAAGATCAAGGTAGCAGATGTTTCTTACTGACGAGCAGCTACAGTGGCGTTCATTCTCTTCCAATTAAAACATTAAACACCCTTGAAATTTAAGGGAAAGCAGTCTGTCAGAAGGCTGATGGCAATATTAATATTTAAGACAGCATTAACATTAACACATAAACTAAACAAACTCTTAGACTCTTAGATTTGATCAGACGTTTACTGAACAGGACATTTTACAGTCAATGAAATGAGCCTGTCTGTGCTCTCTGGTGGACAAACTATGGAATTGCCACACTGATTCTAAATTCCCTCATAGCAGAGGAGTGGAGTCGTGACTGTGATGACTTTAGGCAAAAATGATTTGGTCGTGCTGTCTGAGTCAAGGCAAAGGTGCATTAGGCAGTGCAGACCAACAGACAGGCGACAGACTAACTTTTCAAATGATCATCATCAATTATTTTTACTTGAAGGTGGTGAATGCACATTTTTAACAAGACTAAGAGTCTACAGCCAGCGAGCAGCTCTGGGAATACTGCTGAGCTAAAATGCTGATATCAGCATGTTAGCATGCATTTACCAGGTTCACCATCTTAATTTAGCTTGTAGGTATGCTAACATATATTTGGTAATTAGCACTAAACACAGAAAGCAGCTGAGGCTGATGGGAATGTCATTAGTTTTGCAGGTTTCTGATCACAAAGTATTAGACAAATTAATATTTTCACCTGATGGTGGCAACAGACATTATATCATTTTTATATTTTCTTTAAATTGTAATTTTATTGCTTTCATTTGTATTTATTTATTTATTTATATTAATCTTTTATCATGCTTTTGTTGCTTTATCTTTCAATGCCTTCTGTCTCACTGCTTTCTGAGTATCCTGTCTCTGCTTGTCTGTCCTGCATGTTTTTAAAGGTGCAATATAAATAAAGTTATTATTAGTATTATATAGACAAAAGGTCAGGATCACCAAAGTGCTTTACATTCATCCTGAGGACAACATGAATGTGTAATTTGCATTGTAATCCATAGGTGTCACTCAAAGCCACAAATGTCAACCTGCTAGCGGAGGAAAGGTCAGGGGGTCACCGAAGTCGGGAGGATTCATCCTCTGGGGACAATTAATGCCTAAGTTGTTGAATTATTTCCAAACCAAACTGACCAAAGTGGTGGACCGACAGGCCACAAGCATCTTTCCTTCTGTAAATGTAATATACTAACTATAAGGTGGCATTAAATTAGGGCACATAACTTGTTTGGAAAGTTTAGGACTTGGGAGTTTCTTGTGAATGTAAAACTTTGTCCCACATCTGCCACAAACACACCTTTACCACTTCTGTAGTTTTGCAGTTCTGGCATCTCAACCTCTGCTCTTGTTTGTCATATTTGTGTAGGACAACGAGGCCGACGCCGTCACTCTGGATGGAGGTTACATCTACACAGCAGGCAAAGAGTACGGCTTGGTGCCTGCTACCGGCGAGAGCTACACAGGTAACAACACACCAGCAGAGACCCACAAAGATACAGTCACACATTTTTGTTTCGAAGACGACAGATGCAGGTTTATTTTGGGGTTTTCTTGCCTCCAGAGGACCGTGATGGTTCCACGTACTATGCAATTGCGGTGGTGAAAAAGAGTAGCCAAGACATCCGTAACCTTGACGACCTGCGTGGCCGTAGCTCCTGTCACACCGGATACGGCCGCACGGCTGGCTGGAACGTTCCCGTAGCAACGCTGATGGAGAGAGGCCTGATCACCCCTCGGAACTGTCAGATACCCCAAGGTCAGTGGGATGGGATGGTGCTGTGTGTGGCAGAGCTGTGAACTCGAACTTTATTTATATTTTTTTTTATTTAGATCAAACTTTTTTATATTTTATTGAAAATCAATAAAATGTAAGAAAATAGTTAAAATTGCATCATAATTTCCCTTAGCTGAAACCCAAAGATATTTTATATTTGTTGATAACTGTTTATATAATACAGAGATAAGCCCAAAGAATATTTAGCATTTTCTACCAGACTTAAACAATTAATGGATTATTACGATGATTAACTTTCTGTCGATTTACTAATTAATCAGCAAATTGTTTCAGCAGTAGTTTTCATTTTCCTTCACCATAATATGAATCTTGATACATATTCAATATTTAATTCATATTAAAAATCTGACATTAGTTTTTCAGACTTCACAAAAACTCCTCCAAAGCCACAGAAAACACTGTACGACTGTTGTCACGGGGCTGAGTTGCATATTCCCTAGATTTCATGTGTAAACAATGGAATTACTGATGGAAGCATTTCTTGTATTTTGGGTAGAGCAGGTTATAAAACATATTTGGTTTAAAAGCCTGAATCTTCTTACCAGTTATTGACTTTACTTCCTGTTTCCCATGATGCTTAGCGGTGGGAGGGTTCTTCAAGCAGAGCTGTGTACCAGGCGCCAACCAGCCCGGGTTCCCCGGCAGCCTGTGTGGCCTGTGTGTGGGAGACAGCTCAGGACACAACAAATGTGAGAAGGAGAAAGACCTGTATGATGGATACGACGGTGCCTTCAGGTGCTAAAAACTCCCAACATCCCAAAACACCCTGCACCTCATCGGGATTACATGGGCTCCCCCCCTTCGATGTTCCCATTTCAAATATTTCTTAAATGATATTCTCGATGTTACTGAACATAGAAACACAACACTCCCCAGTGGGATTATGTTATGAGCACCATTTTTCATTATTTCAACCGTGTTTCTGAGAAATCATGTTTTGTCCATCAGACACAAACAAGAAACACGGTGTTGTTGCTGAATTCATCCAAAATTAACCCAGAATCTATAAGTTAATTGGTTTAAGCTGCAGATTACGTTTTCAGTTTTCACTGTAATCTTTAGCTGAATGTAATCTTTAGCAGAATAACTCTGATTGGATGTTTCTTGCTGAAATGTACCTGGCAGTTGTAGTTAATGTCTCCCCAGATGTTTTTATGTACACAGGCTTTAACTCAGATATTTTCTAGTGTGGCTGTTCATCTTTTGTACTGATTGTTCCAACCAGGAGCATTTAGAATAGAAGTTCTTGCACTTCTGGGAACAGGGGCGCCCAAAATAGTCTCAACTCTATTTCCTCCCATAGAAATGTTCCTTGAACTTATGCCACAAACTGCACGTGTCCGTCTATCTGTCCGTTCAGGTGTCTGGCGAAGGGAGATGGAGATGTGGCTTTCATCAAGCATTCTACAGTCTTCCAAAACACCGATGGTAAACTCCAACATACAAAAGGGTCTCATCATTTAAAGGGACATAATTAACCACCTGTCCTTTTGTGTTTGTTCAGGTAACTCTGGTGAATCATGGGCAGTGGATCTCCTGTCTACAGATTTCCAACTACTGTGTTTGCAAGGCAGCAAAGCCGAGGTCTCACAGTACAGACACTGTAACCTGGCCAGAGTCCCGTCCCACGCTGTGATGGTACGGCCCGACACCAACATCCACGCCGTCTACGGACTCCTGGACCGCGCACAGGTAAGACTGCTCGCGTCTGTGAGTCGGTAGACCTGAATCTGGATCAGATCCTCAATAAAATCCTTCAGAGTAAAGGATTCACTGATTTTTAATTTTTTTTTGTGTCAAATTTGTACTATCGTATGAAATTGGAGACATGAACAGTGACGCGACACACCAACTGAACAGAGAAACACTTAAGTACACAGGACACCAACGAGGCGAACACAGAGAAGGAGGTGACACGAAGCTACAATCAGGGACACACAAGGGCGAAACAGGACGCCGACTCAAACGCGGGACAGACAACGCTGTAAACTACAGCACCTGAAGGACACAGGACGAGTAACAGAACACAGGAAGCAAACACTCACACAGACGCTGGCGCATCAGCAGTGGCATTAGCATAGGTTTTGGACAAAGTCCATCATGAAAAGAGGCAGTAAAGCCAGCAGACGTGCAACACAGTGGATGTATTCAGCATTTGAACATTTGTGCTCCCACAAAAACACAGTAACGGCACTTTTTAAAAGAGTACTACATGAAATATAGCAAATATAACACCGTAAGCGATAGCGTGTACCCATCAAAACAGAACTCTCTGCTTAATCCGTTTAGGATTTTACAAGAAGTTATAATGTCCTGTCCATAATCAAGCTCAAGAACAGCCACGTGATTACATATGCACACAGACATAACTACTGATCACATGTCCCCAATCACACGTAGGTGAAATAACAAATAAATACATACAGTAGATAATAAAGGTGACAAGATGTCCAGTGTCATAGATGAATCCGTCCTCACGTGTGTCTTATGTCTGTGCAGGAAATGCAGGAGATCAGTTTTGTCGGTTAGCGTTCGGTGTTTGTTCAGTTTTTCTCTCTGTTTCCCTGTAGACATACTTTGGTAGTGATACAGGTCCCGGTTTCAGGATGTTTGACTCGCAGGCCTACGAGGGCACAGATCTCATCTTCAAAGACTCCACCGTTCGCCTGGTGGGTGTTGCTGACAGAAAGACCTACCAGGACTGGCTGGGCCAGGGCTACCTGGACTCCCTGGTCGACATGGAGTGTAACTCATCAAGTGCAGGTGACAAATTGCATAAATCATTCCTTGCAATCCAAAGCCAATCCAAGTGATTGCGGTTTTTAATGTTTGAAATATATATTTTACTTCTGTATAAAAAAGGTAACTTGAAGAAAAACCCCAAACGTGTTGTTATATAATGCCAATACGAAGCACCAACACCTGCACATCTCTGAATGAAACAACTTTACAGCAAGTGACGGGTGTTGTTTGATTTAAAGGATCAGTTTTGGGGAATATGTTTATTCACTTTCATGCCGTGAGTTAGGTGAGAAGATTGATACAAGTCATGTCTGTAGCTTAGCTTAGCATAAAGACTGGAAACAGGTGGAAACGGCTAGCTGCAGTTGGCTCCTTCCGGCGTACAGATTCAACAAACAAGACACGTGTTCATTATTGAGCTTTAGAGATGTTCGCACATTTTGGACACAGCCAGGCTTTGTGCTAAGCTAAGCTAACGTCTTCTGGCTCCAGCTTCATTTTTATCCAATAAGAGTTGCATCAACTTAACCCTTGGCAAGAAAGCGAATAGGTGCATCCCCCAAAATGTCAAACTCTGCTCGGGTAAGTAAAGTAAGTAAAAGACCTGAATACTTCCTCCACCTCTGCAGTTTAGAGAAGCTGCTACATACTTCCACTGCACAAAATGGCCACTCTGTCAGACTCAGAGTCAGAGTTGTTTTCCTGCGTCCCATCTCTTTAACGTTCCCCAATTTCTCTTCATCTCACAGCGACGTCCTCTGTGCGGCTGCTGCTGGTGGCCGTGTTCAGCTTCATCCTGACCAGCCTCTGGATGTAAAGACACAATAAGGCCCAGGCTCTTCTCCTACTCCCGTCCTCCCCCATTTCCTCCCCCCCTCACCTCTTTGCATCGCTCCTTCTATCCCTGAATCTGAATCTTAGAATTGCATCATTTCTACCTGACTGCGTGTTATACTTTGATGTAAACGCTGCTGGCGTTGCAGCGAGTTGGTGTTGAGAGAAGGTGCTGCTGCCACTTTGTTTACTGGAGGTGAGTTGCCATATCAGTGTGTATGCTGCCACCTGTTACATCCCCCGTTTTAGGAAGAACAGACAATCTGACGTTTAACCTCAGACGAACAATGTTTTAACTTCGGGTTTACCACAGAGGGTGGCGCTGTCGTAACATTTGTTCCCAGAAATTGTTGGATACTTTATACAGGTAAATAATGAAACATGTTTTGTTTGTCCGGTGAGAACATCAAATTGGGATTTGGCATAATGTCGTGCAACAGTGTCAGAGGTTTTAAACGTCGTTAAAAGAAAAGAATAGTTTACCGAGTCTCATGTCCTCGAACCCAAACAACAGAAATGTCTCTTTCCAACTCAAACCTACCAGTTTCTTGTCATATCTACTGTACTTCCTGCAGCTGATCTGGATGTGTATTTTCATATGTTGAGAGATTTATTTTTATATGAAGCTCAGGTGCCATATCAGTGTATATGTACTGACTCATGCTGTCAGAAATTATCACCCTTCTCTTCCTCCTGATGGAGATTTATTTCTATGTGAAATGACGTAACATGTAACTAATATTTAGTTGCCAGGCCAGTGCGCCTGCAGAAGTATTAATACACACAGCTGTCAAACAAGGTTTCCTGTGCTTGTTCAAATGAAATAAAGCTATGTACTGCACACTCAGTCTGTTGAGCTATATTCTGGGACAATGTGTTGTAATGTTAGTGTTCTGCTGTTTCTCTCCTCCCAACTCTGTCGTCATGTAGCGGTTCTGTAATCAGCCTTTAAGTCATGCCACAGCCACTAGAAACATTTTATTATATGTGTATTATGGCCACATTTCCTCAGACACAAAGGTTTTTTATTGGTTTTATTTTTAGCCCGTCGTGGCTAAAATCAGATGAGAGCCAGATTTTTCCGTGCGGCTGTTCGTCTTTTGTACCGATTGCTCAACCAGGAGCATCTCATGCCGATCCAAGCCACAGACGCTCTTGCACTTGCGGGAAGCAGGCGCCCAAAACAGTCTCAAACTTATAGTCGCAACTCTATTCCCTCCAACAGAAACGTTACTTGAACACGCTACACGTGTCCCGTTACAGCGCCTCGCAGAAGCATTCGCAGCCCTTGACCATTTCCACATTTTGTGACGATACGAGCACAAACTTACATGTATTTTATTGGGATTTTATGTGACGGACCAACACAAAGTCGTAGTAAAAATGAGATATGCATCGTTATAAAACATCTGTAGGTAATAGCAGCGTTGATGGCTTCAAGGAGGGCTGACAGCAGCTGTGTGTGTGTGTGTGTCCGACCAGGACTGTGACTGAGGTTCGTTGGATAGTAACTGTTCATCAGCCTGTACTTCACATTTAATACATAAAGCTCTATGACACTTACCAACACATCTGTGATGAACCGTTATATTTTGACAAATGGCGTATATATTTGGTTTTTGCACCTTACTGATGTTATTTGTCTATTTTGTTCAGCTTGTTTATATTAGCACTATACACTGTATATTTATGCTCTTTGCTAGTTTGCACTGCAACTGTTGCACAACAATTTCATCTCATCTTAAATACTTTTCTCACAGCAAGCGGTTGCATTCACACAGACACCCAAACATTACATTTTTTAAAAAAAATTCAGTTTCCATCTTTCCCCCCCCTTTTACAAACTTGCTTTATGCGCTGAAAGATATCAAGATATCAAAAGCAAATAATATCAATTGACAATGTCCAGCAGTCAAAGTGTGGGTATAAATGATGGTTGTTTATAGTCCGAATAAAGTCGTGAATTCATTGTCTGTAGTGTCAGAATCAGAAACCAGGATCTGTCTGCAGGATCGGCGTCATCAGTGGAGGCAAACTGAAACACTTCCACGTTCCAGGACCTACTTTTCCACAGGTTCCATGTGTTGTCCGGCGGATGTATTTCATTAACCCGAGTTACGTGACCTGGTTCTCTGTCCACCGTCAGTGTCCCAACATGGACCCAGTTAACTGTTGTCTCATCACTCCAGCTGGTCCTTAACCTCCTACAGCCAAGTCTGACCTCTGTTATTCCTTGATCTGTCTGGAGCCGTGCTTCCATCCCTCCTTCACTTCATTCACAAACGTCTGTGTGAGCCTCCTGAGGAGGCTGCCCACCTCCCCGAGGCCGCCGGGGACCCTGTCGGCCTCCGCCCGGACCTGCCGCAGCGTCCTGGAGCGCATGGCCCGCTCCGAGGCGTCCCTGCCGGCTATCTGAGCCCTGGTGACGGCGTAGGCTGTGATCTGGGCCGCCCTGCGAATCAGGCGAGACTCCGCCAACCGCTCGACGACGCGGTGGTTGTTGAGGAGGTTAAATAACATGCGAGCGAACATTCTGTCGACTGTTCCACCGACCCTCGTCCGAACAGCTAGCTTAGCGTAGCTTAGCGTAGCTTAGCGTAGCTTAGCGTAGCTGGCTAACGCAGCTGTTCCGTCCCGACCCTCGTGTGTTTCAGCCTGTAATGACACCAGCGGTGGCCGTTAGCTGGCTGCCCGTATAAATCCGTCCACAGCAGCTTGTACTTGTCATAAACGTCGCACGTTCCAATACAACATGGCAGCAGTTGACTTCCTGCGGCGGCAGCAGCTGACCGCCAGGCTACATGGCTGCGAGGCTGAAGTTGGCTTCAGAGGCCAAAGTTAAAGGGACACTTTAAGCAGCGTGAGATTCGGGTTTAAGCCGTTTCTGGCGGCTCGTCGTATCTCAGGTTTGATAAGTGGCTTTTAATTAGCGTGTAGTTCAAGTGGTGAAATGCAACCAAGTCACGTACTTCAGTGCGAGTCATTGTCGAACCCGAAGCCAACTTCAGCGTTGCGGCACACAGTTTGTCGGACCCGTTTGCTGGTAACACCGGCGGCCGAAAGACGTCCGGGGTCGTGTGACGCGTGTATCCGCTTTTTCCAAAAACCGATTTCCAGGCTAATTTCCCTTCTTCGTCCGCCAACGGTCGAGCTCCTTCTCCCCCGGACCGAAGAAGCCATGCGGGCGCTGCTGCTGCTGCTCGCGGTCACCGCGCTCTCTGCGACCGGAGCCGAGAAGAAGAAGCTGCAGATCGGCATCAAGAAGCGAGTGGACAGCTGCCCCGTCAAGTCCCGCAAAGGAGACGTGCTCAACATGCACTACACGGGCCGCCTGGAGGACGGCACCGAGTTCGACAGCAGCCTGCCCCGCGACAGGCCCTTCACCTTCACGCTGGGCACCGGGCAGGTGATCAAAGGCTGGGACCAGGGCCTCCTCGGCATGTGCGAGGGCGAGAAGAGGAAGCTGGTCATCCCCGCCGAGCTGGGCTACGGAGACCGGGGGGCCCCGCCGAAGATCCCCGGCGGCGCGACCCTCATCTTCGAAGTGGAGCTGCTCAGCATCGAGAGGAGGTCCGACCTTTGACGGAGGAGAGGTGGTGGTGAGTTGTTGTAGATGCTCGGATCAAAAGCGAGTCTTTCCGGCCTTTTTAACCCCCCCCCCCCAATAAAACCATGGTCTCAGCTTCCCCGGGAGGTGATTTGATTAAACACCAAATGCTTTTAGGAAGATGCACCTGTGAGCTCAATGTCAGCTGCACAACAAACCTTCAGACCTCAAAGGGATAAAGCTGGACCCCCCTTTTGAACATGAACCTTCAGATTGTGGCGCCGTCGAAGCCCCTTCGTCCTGCTGCCTTCACACGTATGTAACCCATCTCCTGTTTTATTCTCTGAACGCATCAGGACCCAGTGGAACCAGGAGGAGCAGAAACAGCTGCCGGAGGTCCTCTGATGGAGGACTACACGGCAAATCCGGGGAGTAGAGTCGGCGACCCCACAGCGGAGCCACTGGCTTTGCTTGTCGTGCTCCGATTTATTGGCCTGAAGTTATTCGGACTGTGTGTGTCTTTGTTTAAACGTTCGTAGATTTGACAGCTGAGCCTAGTACTTTTGTTTTTAATGTTCAGGGATTTATTAGTGGGCTAATTGACATATCTGCGTTGTTTTAACTAAATAATTTACTCAGAGGTCTGATTGGGATAAATGTTTTTGGTCACTTTGAATATTTGAATTGTGATAATAAAATGTTGACCTTACAGGAAACTTCGCAGTCTGAAGTGGTTTTGTTGGACTAGAAAACGCAGGTTTTTACGTTGGCTTCACTTCACTGTGTGTGTATTTTACGCATCTTAGCCATAGAAAATGCCCCATGACTGTTGTGTTCTGATTTGCAATAAGTTTGATACCTCTGTATGCCTCACGTGTGGCGTGTAATAGACCTGTAGTTGAGTGGTGCAGTCTATAAAGCACCGTGTTCCCACTTTTAAAAGTTGTCGTGGAGTCTGATTTATGCACTGAAATACTCTTGTAATTACACCCTATAAATGTACTGTAACACTGAATTATTAAAGGTTCTCAGCTTACATTCTGCATGCTGTGTGAATAAGACGGCATGTGGTCGTCGACAGAGTCGGACAGGTTTATTAAAAGCAGTTCAAGCAGAAAGCAAGTAAAACAAAACCATTTTACAATATCAGAAAAACTACTAAAATATCCATTAAGAAAGCTGTACTATGTGTATAATATGTATTATTTTTATATATATATATATAAAAACAGCTGGCATGTCAAAACCAGAATCAGTAGCCAATCACATGACATGGCAGCAGCCAATAGTGTGACACCACATCTCACAGTCCAGCTTCAACACGTGACTTTGGGCGGTTTAACTCTTACGGAGTTAGACTTAGTGTGTTGTGGAGACAAAGACGAGGCAAATAATAAGAAAACAAATGTTAATAAATGAGAAATGTGCGCTAGAGGTAGATCTGAACGATGCTGGGCGTGGTGAAGTTTTACTTCCGGGATCTGACGCCATTTCTAGCGCTCTAAACGTTCGTGGCTCAGGGTTTTTACGTGAAACAAAAATCAATGCGTCATGGCCGTACATACCACCAGGGGGCGCCACTCAGCTGCGGTACGTGTTGATAATCAAGATGTTCCACCCGGAGTTCTTCGGGTGACGGACACGTGAACCGGAACAACTCACGACTGCGCCTTTTCAGGCGAATAGCTTCACAATGTCTGCTAAACTAAACGCGTTGAACAGCGATTCTTACATCGACGTCAGTCAATACAGGGACCAGCACTTTAAGGTAAGTTGGGAAGAAGCCTAACGGAACGCAGATACCCGCTGTGTTAACGCAACGGTGTATCTTGTTAGCTGTAGCATTAACGCAACGGTGTATCTTGTTAGCTGTAGCATTAACGTGTTAGCTGTAGCGTTAACGCAACGGTGTATCTTGTTAGCTGTAGCATTAACGTGTTAGCTGTAGCGTTAACCCAACGGTGTATCTTGTTAGCTGTAGCATTAACGTTTTAGCTGTAGCGTTAACCCAACGGTGTATCTTGTTAGCTGTAGCATTAACGTTTTAGCTGTAGCGTTAACGCAACGGTGTATCTTGTTAGCTGTAGCATTAACGTGTTAGCTGTAGCGTTAACGCAACGGTGTATCTTGTTAGCTGTAGCATTAACGTTTTAGCTGTAGCGTTAACCCAACGGTGTATCTTGTTAGCTAGCCGCCAACGACCGCCGTTTTCTGCGGCTTCATGTCTCCCTTTGTCGCCTCAGCTACAGGGGCTTTCTGTGACTCGACGAAACAGCGACGTCGTCGTGTGTTAACGTGGCTACTAAGCTACTTGCTACCGTAAAGTACAATGGCGGAACTGTGGCCAGTGTCCGTGGCTCACCGCCGCTCTGCTTGTGTCTCCAGGGTAACCGCTATGACCAGGAGAAGCTGCTGAAGCAGAGCCACACGTTGTATGTCGGCAACCTCTCCTTCTACACCACCGAGGAGCAGGTGGGGACTCTACCGTTGTTACAAACCTCTCTGTGGGGGGGATGTTCAGTAGCCCTGGGATTCTGAAAGACCTGCTGCTTGCTAGCTTTTCATGTTTTTATGGCCTGTGGTTTTATTTTCCGGCCCCCAAAGTCTTGTGACTGCAGCAGTTAGTTGAGTTACTTTTATTTTACCGTACATATTTAAAACCAGAGACTGATTCCAGTGGATTGTGTCGCAGTGATACTTTATTTCAAGCCTTTTGTATCAGTGTTGTCAGCACGTCTCACGCTTAACTTGTGTTTCTCATAATTAAATGGCAATTCTCACGTTTGCCTGTTGTTTCTGTAACCGATGAGCAGGTTCATGAGCTGTTTTCCAAAAGTGGAGACGTCAAGCGCATCATCATCGGCCTGGATAAAGTCAAGAAGACAGCCTGCGGGTTCTGCTTTGTAGAGTATCCTTTTTCAAATATGAGACCCAAATTAAAGTCTTTGTTTTTAAAAAATGTCTGCATTCACACACACGCACAGCAAACGCACATGTCAACAGCGTGTTGCATAACCAAACCATGAGCCCACGTCTTACCACCACAGCATGAAAAGTGTGCATGTTGTGCAAGTTTAGGAGCCTGCGACAGACCTTAACCCCTGCTGTACCAGATACTACGCGCGTTTAGGCGCAGAAAATGCCATGCGCTTCATTAATGGCACGCGGCTGGACGACCGAATCATCAGGACCGACTGGGACGCCGGCTTCAAGGAGGGAAGGCAGTACGGCCGCGGCAAATCTGGAGGACAGGTGAGAATTGTTTCCGACAGGTTTTCATTTGTAGGAATGTACACGGAAAGCGCAGGTTCCCTTAAAGGCACCCTGCTATGACCACTTCCACCCACGTAACATGCACACGTGCGCAATTTACACCTAAAGGTAACGCCACGGCTATCTTTTCATAAGAATTTATTGTAACAAACAACATAGATGTAATATGTCAGTGATATATGAACGGACATCAATTTTAAGTGTATTAATAAATGCCTGGTGTCAGTCATCTTAGGCTTCGCTGCAGATCTGCAGATGTTATTGAGCCTAAGAAATAAGTAACTGATTAAAAGGTTTTTAATATTTAAATGTTTATTCCTTATTCCTGCCAGTATGATATTTTGGGAAACAATGCGGTCAAAGTAAATATCGCCTCATTGTTTAAAATGGTGAGGCAATGTTGAAAATGAACAGATGTTGCTGCAGAACTATACTGATGGTCTAAAGGAAGCTCCCGACTTGAACTGGTCTTCAGGATACGAGACATCGTCCGATCCTGGCTTAATGCAGACATGTGACTGTCGCTGTATATTATGTTTGCAGCACCGAAGTGCCAAAGTAGGTTCCAGGTAATGTAGAAATAATGTCACAATTTTCATCGTCGCAGCAACAAGACAGAACAGACATGTTGATTTTTCAACTGTACAATATCCCGCTCAAAAACCTCCAAGGGCTCTGTATCAGGACTGTGTATTTATGTCGTTTTATAAAGAAAAATTACTGTTGGCTAATACATCGTTATTGGATTCTCCCAAATATCACAATCAGTATCAGTCGGTCTATAATCTTTAGCAGTTTGGTGAATTCCACAAACATATTACTGAATGTACTGCTTGTTTGTTATTTAGCTGTATATCAGTTCAGTTTTAATATCCCACGGGCTAAATGCGTTGTTCCTGTCTGTCAACAATACAGTTCAGAGGGAAACGCTGAATGCTTACTGTAGCATAAAAAACTCTAATTCAAACAGATTGCATCACGATCCAGAAATGGTTGTGTGTGTTTTTTTTTTTAAATCCACATCAGTTAAACTGTAGCGTATATTAAAAGCAAGCCAGGCAAGTCGTGCAAGTTGTGCAAAATAAATTAAGATATACGGCTTGGCAGTGTTTCTGAAGATGGAGGAACCAGCAGGGGGGGTCCACGACATGACAAGCGTTTGTGTTTCTTGTGTAGGTGAGAGATGAGTACAGGCAGGACTACGACCCAGCCAGAGGCGGCTACGGTAAGCTGGCTCAGCAGCATCGACCCACCGAGGCACGCAACACTTTTTAGACCGAACCCCGCCGCAGCAGTCGGCCTACACCACACACAGCCCCGCTCGCGGTCCTGGGTCAGGATTAAGTCTGAGTTCACGGTCCTGGGTCAGGACTAAGGTCACGGTGCCAGTTTGTCCCAATGTTTCCATGAAAAACTCTACAGCAGGCCAAGCCCCGAAGTTACTGTGTTATATTTAGTGACGAAGACAAAATGGTCTGATGAACTAATAGAAAGGAAGCATCCTGTTATCAACTGATTTCCATGGATGAAACGTTGTGTCCCAAATTGTGTATACTTTTCCAAATAAAGAATTTTTTTTTTTTTTTGACAAGTGATTTTTATTTTTTATTTTTCCCTGATCACAATGTCTGAGGTCTGCTCCGGGCGTTAATATTGTGAACGTTAGTGAACTCTGGCTTGTTAACGTAGAATAAAAACCTGTCTCGTAGCTTCTGCTGCAGCAAGTCCAACCAGAGGAGGCTGGAATTGTTGCATCCTGCTGCTATCAAACCTGCAGATACGTTTCTTAAAGGAATAGTTTGACATTTTGGGAAATACCTTTGTGTATGACAGAGCCAGGATTGCTGTTTTCCCCGTCTCCAGTCTTTATGCTAAGCTAAGCAGAATGGCTGCTAACTGCTAGCATACTTGGCACACAGACATGAGGGTTCACTGTCGGCAAGAATGCAAATTTGAAGCAGGCGGACGAGGCCATCAGCAGCCTAACGTATGTCCGTACTGGAGAAGTGAAAGTCTCGAGGTGGTGATCTGGAGAAAAAACATGAAATGTTTTTGGATTTATGTTTATTAAATACGGACTACAAGAAGAATTTGACATAAAACCCTGCTTATAAAAACAATACATACATAATGTAAATTTCTTCATTGCCTGTTTGATGGTATGTCGCTGCTTCAGGATAAAATAAAACAGTTGCAATTATTAGCTACACGTGAATGGATAGACGGTTGAAATAAAACTAAAATCCTTGGATTTAACAAGTGAAATAATGATCTAAAAGTAGTTGGTAAACCATCGAAGGAATTAGCTGAACGTAGTGAACAAACAGTTACAATCATTAGCTAAAATAATGGATAAACCGTAATGGAAGCTAAAACTAATGGATGGTAAAAAGGTCCAGGTTAGAAGTGGTAGTTGTCATGTAAACTTGACCAACCCGACCTAAATATTAGTTAAATTGTATGAAGAAATATTGTAAAAAAAACAATCTACATTTATGTAGTACTACTTTGCTCTTTCAAAATCAATTGAAAGGAATAAAATTGGAGCATGATGGATGGATGGATGGATCGGATCAATGAAGGGCTGTGTGGGCACGCTGGGAACCAGGACTCTAGAGAACATCTGGGGTGCAGAGATTTAACTGTGAGAGCAGACAGAATAAAAGGACACCGTTTGTCTCATTTGCACATGTGTATTGAAACCTCTTCTCAGGAGGACACCACCACTGGTTCTTTTACTGTACTGCAGGTGGGTCTTTGAGCTGCAGCCTCAACTGCTGAAAGGATTGGAAAGAGATTTCATTCTGCCCTCGGTACCATAAAGAACCCGTTCGTGATCCACAAAAGCTCTATACATCCAAATGATGTGTATTTGCCGTTCTGTGTGAGCCGGGGGATTTTTCCATTTCCATGCTTCTGCAGAAAATGAGGTGAAGCTCATCGAGGCCCCAAGAGTGCCCCGCATTATACGGCTCATGCAGATTTACAGCTGTAGCCGCGATCGTAGCCAGGTCAAAAAGTCAAGCTCAAATGGGGTCAAGTGAGAATTAGACACTGCCAGGGCCAAACCCAGAATTAATGAGGCATTATGCTAATGGCTGGGCTGTTTGGAAATATGGAAAGAAATACCTTGAAATCCCCTGCTTTGTCTCACTTAGAAACTCATTACTAAGGCAGCCTGTCATTGGCTGGTCACAGATGCTGCCGTTGGATAATGATCCGCCATTACAATGAAGAACAACAGCTCTCGATGCCAGCCTTTAGTGGGAGGGGGGGGGTTGTGCCCCAACTTGGTCATTAATTCATAATGAAAGGTGCTTAGTTGATAAGCAGACGTAACGCACCAACGTGAGCTCCCTCGTGTCAACTCTTATCAATTTCCTCTCATGCCTATACGCACGTTCATGTACTTTTCATCCAGGTTTGGGGACTGAGCCAGGCCTTATCGCTCAGCATCAGCCGTCGACCTCGCTGATGCTCTTGTAGCTGAATGGGAGCAAATCCCTGCAGCCGGGTGCTAACATCTTGTGAGAAGCCTTCACGTAAGAGTGGAGCATCGTGTGCCCGTGCCTCAGGAATATGATTTTTATCAATTACATAAGTGTGTAATGTTCCGGTGTCCATTGGCCATTTAGTATGGAGGGCCAGAAGTGTCACGGAAATAGTAATAAAGCATTTCATTGATTAATAAGTAATTGTACAATAAAAATAGGCATTATTAAATTTGTTTACGAATTGATTTATTAATCTATAAATAAATAGAATGAATTACTAATTCAGTCTAATTACAGTGGTTTGTCAGGAGAATCAGGGTGACAGACTGTTGCAGGCATGCAGTCATATAATCAATCATTCATTCATTAATTCAACTTATTTAGCTCTGTATAAAACTGTTCGTGCAGACAGAAGTTCAACAAATTAGAGGTAAATTAAGTTATGCTTTATATAAAAAAACAAACATTTTCATTATTGTGCATTTAGGCATAATTTACATTTTGTCACTGCTTGTCTCCAACTGTCACCAGCTTGTAGTGTTATGAGACAATAAGATGATTGTGCGAGATGCTTTCGGACAACTAAAAAATTAATTCCACAAATAGAAAATAATATTGAATGCATAATTAGATTGGGGGGGTATAAATTAGAAATTAGCAGGAAGAGGTGAGGTACTAAAAGCTTTTTGCTAGAGTCTGTAAAGCAGTATGTAAACCCATTTGTGTAATGTTGAGAAAATGTTAGGGAATATATATATATATATATACACATTATTAATAAACATTAAGTCAAATTGATGAGCCAATTATGAAACATTTTGAGATACTAAGTCAAAAGTATGTGTGAAATAAAAAAAAGATGTAAGGAAGCCCAAATTGTGATCCACTAAATCAGAATTATGGTATCACAATTTGGACTTCCTTACATCTGTTTTTATTTCACACATACTTTTGCCATGTCAAAACCTGGCACCTACATTTCCCACAATGCAACTTGACCAACAGTTTGGTCAGAGATTCAGGTGCTATGCTAGTAGCTGCTAATATAGTGTCGGGCTGCTAGCCTCGAGCAGAGATGAGGCGCGATAAGTTCATTTCTTTCTCCACACCCCCAGATTTCTTGTATTTTCAAACTTGTAGACTTCAGCCCCAACTGACGCTGACCCGAGTGACATCACTTGAGGCATTTTATCAGATCAGACAAGGCTGCACACATATTCTTTGACGTATATAGTTGTACTCCCCAAGACCTGTAAACAGACACTGACGTGTAAAATTGGTGGAGTTCCCTTTCGCTAAATCTCATCATTTTAATTTAATAATCCAAAAAAGTAACAATTCTAAAATAAAATCTAATGAGTTTGACTCAGTATCTCATAGTTTTGACTCCCCTTGAGAATTAACCTCTTTTAACAGATAAAAAACCCGGATAGTTGGTGCACAGAAACACGGTAGAGAAGAGAGATGTGTTTAATGTACTTTTAACAGTAAAGAAAGAAAAGTTAATGCACCTAAAACAGCATTAGATAGTTATACATTACAACCTGAGGTCGCTGATGGACAAATATATCCATCACCGTCCAGCAGCATCAGGAGCAACATTAACCTCCCCCATATTTTAGTTCCTCCAGAAGAATATCAGCTGCCAGCGTTTCAAACAGTCCAGTGACTAAACATGCAGATTTCCTGTTATTGAGGGGGGATCTCATTACAGAACAGTGAGTAATTCACTCCTCTGTGGCGGCTAGTTACGCCGAAGAGCTGCAGCAGGCCCATAAAGAAGCTAAATTAGCAAATGGTAGCGTGACATTTTGTGGCCATAGGGGAAGTATTTGTGGGAAATGAGGTGCTTTATCTGGTCCCATGCTTTTACACTGGGCCCAGATGTGAGCGCTGCTGTTGGTGTAGATTGAGACACAGCAGTGTTGTGTGATTAAGGCTGATAAGGATTTGACAGGTAGGAGCTCGGTGTCGAGGCTTAAAGCCCTTTGTCCTTCCACGCAGAGACTGTTGCACGGTGTTTTATCGCCTGTGGTTTCATTCAATCTGTTCCATCTGTCAGTCCATGCACCGTGAAGCGGTGATGCAGGGAACATAACAGACACGAGTTTCATGTCAGTGAAAGTAACTAGTAAGTAAGTAACTATAAACTCAACACTATAAAATCGCTGTCAGGAAACAGGAAAAAAACAGTTATGATCTATGAAATATCTTCCCCGCTTTGAAAGACTTGGGAGACAGATTTTATTTGGTTGTCACGGAAATTGGAGACGTGACCTTTAAATGGACAAATGTCCTGTTGCATTTCCACTTAAGGTATGTTTCTTCTGTCGCTGTGTCGAAGTGTGTTTGTGTGGTAGATCAGTCCTCCATCGGTCAGTGGGTGATGATGAACGATGTATTCGTGGGGACAGACAGGCGCTGTGTGGAGGAAATAGCACGGATGGGAGGGTGAGTCGGAGAAGAGAGGACAGAGATGGAAAATAAATTGCATTTCTGAGGAAAAAAACCTAATTTGACTACTTCGATATAGCCTGGCGGAACATTAAATGCATTAGGAGCAACTGAACAGCAAGCAGTCATTATATTTTTCCAGGGTTACAGGGAAGTAACATTATTAGAAATGACTAATTGTCAGAAATGCACGGAATGTATTTCCTTTAATAGGTCTAGGTACTCAAACTACGGCAGCAGGTTACGTCTTAGTAGCCCGTTCTGTTCTTACCAGTTAAAGAGGGTCTAACAAAAAGATTGTTTTGAGTTTCACTATGGGAATTCGTGGTCACTGTTTTCGGCGCTTTACCCTCACAAGGACAAAATTTGGGATCTTTGACCTTTGCTGCATCTGCTCGGAACAATCTTCTTTCAAACTGTCCCTATGAATTTTCGGCAATTGCCAACCTTTATGTGATAACATCCTTTATGTGATAACATGGTTAATTAGTGCTTAATGTCCAAAGGCATTTATTAGACTGCAGTTCTGCTCACCAGAGTGTGATAAGAGCCACGACCACCATAGAGTTCTTGGTGATAATTAAGGACTTACAAGTGCAACACTTCCCCTTGCATCCATAGTAAAATGTCTACAGGCACATGTGAGTTCCTCCAGTGTGGGAGACTTATGTTGATACCATTTATTTTCCTTCATTGTCACTGAGTGCAGCCAGTGAGTGGAAATCCCCAAATCCAGAATAGTTTCATATAAACATAATTCACAATAAAAAGAGGCGTCTGTTTGGACAGCAGGTCTAAATCTGCGGCTTGTTACGGCTGAGAAACCCTGTCTGTCATAGCTGCAGGACCGGTGATGCCCGCAGGCCGTTGCGGCTCGTAGACCTCTTGGCGGGAAGCGCTGGCTCTAATATCGTGCTCCACAACACTCAACACCCCGCAGCTTCCTGGAGAGCGTCACCGCGTCCCCGGTGCTCGAACATACACAGTACATGTGTTCCTGTTGCTCACGCACTAAAGATCGACGTCGGCTGAGTGAAACACTTACAGGAGTGAAATTTCAATACTCTCACACCTCTGAAGCCTGTGCACTCAGTAGCAACAAGTCCAGGTTGTCTAGTGACAGACTTGCTCTAAGGCTTGAGGCTGGAAATGTCTGCCCCAGTGCTTCTCCTCTGTTACCCAGGTGCCTTTAAACGTGCCGCTCCAAGTCTAATCTGTGCAGGAACAACCGTCACGCTTGAGCTCTTTCTGCTTGAACCTCAACGTACCTGGTCTCTTCAGCAATCATGTCAAGGCTAATTGAACACAGTTATAATTACAGCAGAACTTCTCAGGCTGTTTTAATTTGGTAAAGTCCATTTCCCGCGTCTGATCGATCGGCCGTCTCCCTCCCAGCGGCACAGATGACTCTTTGAAAACCAAAAGCACGCAGCAGCTCGCAGATTCAAAAGGCAGGCAAACATTTCTTTATGGTCCTTTCTCTCCCTCCCGCCTCTGAGTAAACACCAGCGAACCATCCGCCACTTAAGCATAGAGAGATCTCTGGAATAGAGAGATCTTTTCTTTTGGCAGAAATTGGATCTTGCAGTAAATCTCAATTGAAATCCTTTGAAGGAGTGAGAGGATGGTGCAGTATGTTAAGGTAGCTTCAATTTCACTTAAACTCTGTTCTCCTTATAACTGAGGAAAATACTTGTTCATGCTGTACTTTATAATGAGTTCAGATCAGTTCACCAGAAAGGTTTGTCATCTAGCCATCTCGATACTGTACATTTGGTTTTATCTAAGGTTTAGATATATATATATATATGTATATACATATACATCCCTCAGATCTCGACTTCTGTACCAAAAAACAGTGAAGGTGAATGGAGTTTCAGCAACATCTCTTTACAGTGTCCCTGGTTTCTTTGGATAATCCACCAAAACACACATCAGATTTCATAGAAAAACAATGTTTGTGTTTTTCTGATAAGCGACCTCTCGTCACATTATCTTTGATGCACAGGAAATTAATTTGTTCACAGCAACAAATATGGGCAGAACATTTTCTTGTTTTTGCACAGTATGTGAACCCAGTACACTGAACACTTTTAAAACAGATTAAAAACCTTACATTTCACAGTCTATGACTAACTTCTCAGTGTGTGCATCTGTGGGTGTGTGTGGGTGTGTTTAGTATAATTTGACATTTGTATATTCGGCACTGATTCTTCTGTAATTGCACTAACACCTGTTGATATGCATATTTATCTTCTGCGCTTGCATGATTGTGTTGCAGTTGTATTGTCACTTTATGTAAAGCCCTGTGTATAAAATTAGCTGTATAAATAAAGTTTGACTTCACTTGACCTACAGCGCCTTGAAAAAGTATTCATACCCCTTGACCATTTCCACTTTTTGTGATGTTACAAGCACAAATTTAAATGTATTTTATTGGGATTTTATGTGACAGACCAACACCAAGTAGAGCATAACTGTGAAGTGGAAGGAAAATGATACATAGTGTTTTTTACAAATAAATATCTGAAAAGTGGCGTGCAAATGTATTCAGCCCCCTTTACTCTGATACCCCCAAATAAAATCCAGTGCAACCAACTGCCTCCAGAAGTCACCTAATTAGTAAATGGAGTCTATAGCGACATACCCCACCGGAGCACCGTTCAGTCCACCATCCGAAAATGGAAAGCGTATGATACAACATGCAAACCTACCAAGACGTGGCCGTCTAGCTAAACTGACGGGCTGGACAAGGAGAGCATTAATCAGAGAAGCAGCCAAGAGGCCCGTGGTAACTCTGGAGGAGCTGCAGAGACCCACAGCTCAGGAGGGAGAATCTGTCCACAGGACAACTGTTAGTCGTTCACTCCATAAATCTGGCTGTTATGGAAGAGAGGCAAGAAGAAAGCCACTGTTGAAAGAAAGGAATAAGCAGTTTGCAACAAGCCATGTAGGGACACAGCAAACATGTGGAGGAAGGTTCTCTGGTCAGATGAGACCAAACTGAACTTTTTGGCCTACATGCAAAATGCTGTGTGTGGCGGAAACCTAACACTGCGCATCAACCTGAACACGCCATCACACCGTGAAACATGGTGATGTCAGCATCGTGATGTGGGGAGGCTTTTCTTCAGCAGGGACAGGGAAGCTGGTCAGAGTTGATGGGAAGATGGATGGAGCTAAATGCAGGAGGCTGCAAGAGACCGGAGACTGGAGGTTCACCTTCCAGCAGGACAATGACCCTAAACATTCAGCCAGAGCTGTAATGGACCTAAATCCTGCTGAGAATCTGTGGCAAGACTTGAAAATTGCTGTTCGCAGACGCTCTCCATCCAATCTCACTGAACTGGGGCTATTTTGCAAAGAAGAATGGGCAAAAATTGCAGCCTCTAGATGTGCAAAGCTGATAGAGACAAACCCCAAAAGACTTGCAGCTGTAATTGCAGCGAAAGGTGGTTCGACAAAGTATTGACTCAGGGGGGCTGAATACATATGCACGCCACACTTTTCACATATTTAGTTGTAAAAGATCTTGAACACCACGTATCATTTTCCTTCGACTTCACAATTATGCTCTACTTTGTGTTGGACTATCACATAAAATCCCAATAAAATACATGTAAGTTTGTGCTTGTAACATCACAAAATGTGGAAATGGTCAAGGGGTATGAATACTTTTGCAAGGCGCTGTAATCACATGTGTTGTTGTTGGCATATGATGTCACTACAGGTAATGTTTCCAACAGTACACATGTTGTTTTTGCAAAAACAAAGTGAACGTTAGCTTGCATGTGTCTGCTTGGATTTGCGAGTTTGGTACAGCCAAGTCTGTGTGGTCACAGGTTGGAGGTGACAAATTGAAAGCCACCGCTCCATCCAGAGAAAACGGAGCTCACCGCCACGACAGAACCTCTTCATCTTAATCTCCTGGTTAGCTGGTGACGTCCAGGCCGGGCTGCAGCTGACAAATGACCAGAATCCTGCAGAGCCAATGTCATCTGTGGGTTCATGTCAAACCTGTCAGCCTCCATCTGCTCAGGATGCGAGACCTATAGTTATCCTCCCTTGAAATGTCTGTCTGGGCATCTGTCTTTCTGTCAGCTTGTGTGGGAGTGTTTGTGTATCCATCTGAAACTCTGGGTTTTTTCCTCTGCTTGCTTTGTGCCACCTGAGGCCAGTCCTTACTTTGCACTCGTGCTTCGAGGGGTGAGAGCGAGTTTCATATTAAAAATGTAAGAAATAGTTTGACATTTGGGGAAACATGTTTATTGCTAAGAAGGATGCTACGGCCGGTAGCTGGTTTTCTTATCTTAGCATAAAGACTGGAAACAGGGAGAAAGCTACCTGGCACAAAATCTGTAACGCTCACTAATTAACACATATCCTGATGTTAAAATCTATACAAAGTGTTAAAAACTTGGTTTTGCAGGAGATTATGTGCTGGATTATTTCTAACCAGATGTTAGCCTCAGCAGACATGAGAGTGGGATCGATCTTCTCATCTCAGCCTCGGCAAGAAAGTATCGAACTTTTTACTTTTCCTCTTATGGACTCTATAGGTACAGTATGTTTACAGGCGACATAACTACATGTAAAGCTACTATATTTTGTGAATCCATTTTTCCTGTTGCTTTCTTGTACTAATTATTTTTACAGTACCTTTGGTCCTTTGCTCCTAATATCTCAAGTTGCTTTCAATCACCTTCGTTTGTCCAAACCTGTTTCACAGGCCAACTGCTGTCTTCAGTCTGGTGTAAGCGTGTTTAGATCACTGCATACGTGTGGATACTACACAGCAAGGGCCGAAGACCGCCACTAAGTGGAAACACCATGATGCCAACAGTCATTTACAGTATGATGTGTGAAACGTAGAATTGTTCACCGTGTTCATTCTGACACAAGCAGAGCCGCCAGCAGCTTTCTGCAGGTTGGACTCTTTTAATTAAATAGGGGAAATTAAATGCTATTTTTAGATCTAATGAGAAACAATTTCACTTTGGATTATTAATGCAATAAAAAAAAAAAAAAGAGACAAAATTACAATTTCAACCAGAGTGAAAGCCGGAGACTCACCAGTAACTGCGGAACCCTGATCAATGAAGCACCTGAGGATATCTTGCTGTGGTTCAATGAATGTTCTCTGATCCCATAGAAACAGCTTGCAGAGAGTTGTTACTGTAGTCTTAGGCAGGCACTTAAATATGTAATTAATACCAGCTAAATGGAAGGAAAACTGCTATCTGTAGGAATCCCTAAGGAGCTGCATCTCTCCTAGTAGCACCGTTAACTGTCTCTGGAGGAGGACGGTTAAAGATTTCAGATTTAACCGTCCAGTTGATACACAGCAGCACTCGCTTCACATCGAAGGCAGTCAAGGATCCGTCTTTATTGCTTGTTGTTTTGGGTTTTTTCCCCCGTATTGGACTATTGGAATTTGTGAGATGTCCGGCATGCAGAGTCGTGAATCGGAGTAAAAAGGCTTCTGTCAGTCAGCCTCGGGAGTCTTGTTGCCTAATCCAAAACAGCGAGCTTTACTTTAATGTAATTAATGCTGCATAGATACTAAATAAACCTGAGGAGAAGTTCAGGAGTTTCCCTGGAAGATGAACAAATCGCATTAAGAAAGATGTTTGTAGACCTGTGGTATCAGAATGTATCAAGGATGAGCCAGAGGAAACATGAATACTGATATCACTTGTGTAGACTCTTGTTTTCGTCTGTCTTGTCTGACCTTGCTTTATAAATCTAGTCTCACAAGGTGTTAACCTTCAGGCTGTGTTTGTTTTCATTACAGGGGTGACTGGGCAGAGACGTGAAGCAGCTCCCTACTGACAAAACCTTCACAGGCCAGAATATTTTGCAATTGCCCAGTGCCCGCTTACACTTGGATTACTGGACATCAATAATATAATAATAATAATAATAATAAATAATAACTGATAGCCTATAGGTGTGAGTGCTGGGCACCTGCATGTGAACGGAGTATCTCTTCCTTCCACCCAGTGCATGCTGGGATAGGTCCCAGCTCCGTGTGACCCTGAACAGGAGTAAGTAGGTTTGGAGAATGAATGAATAATACAACTAAGGCATATTGAGGTTCTTCCAAGAGCTTGCAGCAATGGAGACACTTAATATTTTTCCAACCAAATGACCTGCCAAAATCCCAGAGAATCCAGCAGCAGATGTTCTAAATAAAAAGTTAGTGGAAGAGCACATTGATTGCTTGTTTTGCAAAATAAATAAGAGCATGTGGGGGAAAATGGGGCGAGGAGGTCGTAGACTGGCTCAGGAACAGCTGTGTAGCAAAATGATTCATTTCATTTAGAAGCAAATTACAGCATCATATCAGCAGTAGTTCCTGGATACGCCACACTGCCCGGTGAAACTCAAATTACTCTCTTATCACCTGACACGTCCAAATGATGTGCTGAGTAGAATTTAAGCACACTGGAAAGTTTGAAAAATGTTGATTGTTTGATGTTATCTTCATATTAAGATAAGTTTTTTATGCAGGGAGGCTTTGCTGAGCACACAGGCTCTTTTTCAGCAGATGTTACGTACAGTTGCACCTGGGAGCAGAAGTCCAGCACAACCACACACTCACCATTTGCCCCTGGGCAAGTCCAATTATGATGATAGGCACGGCCACCATCATAAGCTCCGATATGAAATTTCATCATCTCACATCAGCTGAACTCGACCATAAAGGACACTGCGGTGAAGAAACCTCCATTTTCTGTCAATATTCAGGCGTAACTGCTGAAAAGTTAAATGTACTGTGTTCAAATGTTCAGCCATGAATATCTCATTCTCGCTAATTCCACATCAAAATATGTTCCAAAATTCACTGAGTACGAAACCTGTGTGAAATGTAAATGGGCCAGCTAAAACTACACACACACACACACTCAAACTCCAGATGAGAGCGATAATTGAAATTGATGCAAACTGTGTGCCTCAGCACTTAGTTCCCGGGTGTATCTAGACTCTCAGACCCAAATGTGCATGAATGTGCCAAACATCACCCCTACTCACCTTTTCTTCTTTTTAACCTTCATGTTGTATAAAAGTGGCTCCCAACCTTTTTTGTCTGATGTGTTAGCTCTTCGGTCGCCTTCATGGATTTTAGTTATTGATTATATAACAGTGGTTATTATAACAACGTTTCTTTCATTCAGTTGAACTGACAATATTTAAGATGGTTTGGTCAAGTTTGAAATCATATTCTCCTGCCATTTATTATTTTAGCTGTCTATTTCAACTCCTTATTCACTGCTTTCAGCTAGTTATGTCAACCATGACTTTTAGCTTGTTATACTTTACTTTTAGCCAACTGTTTTAAAGCTTTATCCATCAGGCTACATTACTTATTCATTAATTTAAGCTGTGTATTTGAACCGTGTGCTTTAGCTAACTGTTTATCGTCTACTCGCTTGCTAACTAGGGTTATTTGACTCAATGCCGTATGTTGATACATTGTTTTAATCAAATGTAGTTTCACATTTTTCAAATTAGTTGAGTTACTCCACAACGTGCCCCCTGGTGTAGAAATACTCCTGGTTGGGAATCAGACTTGTATAGAAATATCATGCTGAAATGCACTCTGAGCCATTACAAAGCTGCCTCTTGCCTGATTTACAAAAAAAGGGCATCTCTCTGCTCATCTCATCTACTGAAAGGATGAAACCAGGCGAGTCAAAGAAACAGAAAAAGCCCCGCTGAAAGGAAAAATCAACAATAGTAATGTGAACAAATGAAGAGAAATATGCCCAGTGGGGGAGCTGGCATTACTGGACTCCCTGGTCTGAAAACCAATGCTAGCTTTGACTGGATTAATGCCTGACAAGCAGAAGAGAGAAAGAAGTCTTGTGTTGACAGAAGGATTCTGTGTCTATGTGACTGTGACTGCAGACGTATGTGAGCATGTTTCTGTTTACATATTAACGTGCAAAAAGATTTCAATATCAAAGTGAAGCGGATTTCTGGATAAATGAGGCAATTATTTTCACCACCTCCACTGAGACTCGTTTGCACTATATGCTAACAGCAGGTAGGGCTAACAGCAGCTAGGGCTAACAGCAGGTAGGGCTAACAGCAGCTAGGGCTAACAGCAGGTAGGGCTAACAGCTAGGGCTAACAGCAGG
>JAVQJF010017471.1:0-13066 GCA_036023855.1 Gadopsis marmoratus | reverse complement strand
CTGTTTTTCATTGTGTTAAGCACTTTGTGCATTTCATATCTTTGTTGTAAAGCACTTTGAACTGCATTTCTTGTATGAAAGGTGCTATATAAATAAAGTTTATTATTATTATTATTATTACTATTATTATTATTATTATTATTATATGACTGTACTGTGAGGAAGCCTCAGTGCTGGTGTTAACATTGACACAAAAATGATAAAAATCGGCATTTCATGGGTTGAAAATGGCTCAACACACCATCTACTGTTTCAGATCAGCCCTGAATATTGCAAGGCCAGTGTTGACAGAGTAAGCCGGTTGGGACCTGTCTACATCATGAAATCTATATTAAAAATGACTAATCATGGGCAGTCAGTCAGCACACACACAGACACTCGAGGTAATGCGCATGTGTGTGTTTGTATGATCAAACTGAGAAACACAATTTACATTTTTTCCCTCCTTTCAAATCTGCACCAATGAACGTTTTCCACTACGGTTTAGAAAAGATTCTTTAAGATCAATTGTGATGTACTTGTGACTACACGTGTGATTTTTCGGTCCATGGATCGCAAGACTGCCAAGTAAAAACAGTCACCAAATGTGGAATTGTGAAGCGTTTTTCCACATCAGCACCGTAGTGGATGAGCGGATGTCTATAGCACTACACAGCCACAGCCTTGACAAGACAGCAGCACACAGCTAATATGGCGCAGTGTCATGACTTCGCTGCTTCTTCCAATCTACCAGCTGACAAACAGACCAGAGAACATGGGGCAGCTGGTGGCACAAGATTTAAGTCTGAATCCAAAGCATCTAACGTAGTGTGAAAATATTAAGAGGCAAAACATTTACCAGTTCAAAAGGAAAAGAACACAATACAAGTGAGTTATCTTTGTCAAAATGGCTGTAAATGACTCATTTAGTTTTAGTCCGACGATGGACGTACTTTTAATACGAGAATGCATCGCTACGTGTAATGAACTCCTTTAATCCACCTGCTCAGCTGTCAGTGATATTTTCTTTGTCCTGCTCATGACTGCATGCAAAAGCAACAAAATATCTACCTGAGGAAATCCGGTTTCTCCAATCCCCTACCCTGATAACGGTAACTGTTTATCATAGTCATCAGGTTAACTGTAGAAAGTTGAAAACTGACACCCTCTCAAACACACACAACCAGAATCACATGGTCTTTGCAGGCAGTCGGCCAATGATATTTTACTACGAGAGCAGTGTCCATGACCTCTGTGCCAAAAATAGCTGCCACACAAGAACAGTGTAGGTCAGTGAAAGTTGGCATAAACTAATATGTACATGCATGTGTGACTATAAACAACTGTGTGTGAATGCATGTTCTGGACACAAGGTCACCATGTTACGTTTGTCTAGTGGTGACAAATGACAGTGATATGTGAAGTATTAAAAGGCAAAGATAAGCAGAGATGGGAACAGATATTGAAAAATAGCGCTGAGAGCAGCCCTGGGAAAAGTCACATCACCGCAATTAAATAATAATTTTGAGAACACAGAATAACTCCAGTTCACTGGGGTCTGCTGACAAAAGCAACAGACGTGAGAGGGAGAGAGAGGAGGATCCATGCTGCTGGCCACCTGCACCCATGGCACTTACTAGCTGCCCAAAAATGTTGAGTCAGAGAAACCAGGCAGGAACAAAGAGACAAGAAAAAAATAAAAAATAGTGTGACAGAAAGTCTTTGTGGAAATACAAAAGGAAGGACATGCAACGTGTAGAATGCCATTATCACCTCAGGCTGCACAAAGTGAGAGGGTTTTCATTCCTTGAGTGGGTAAACATTATTTTCACGTAAAGGCTGCGTTCAGACCAAATCAAGGGATGTACAGTCATCACGGCGGTCGTCAGTCTGTCTTCAACGCAATGTAAACAAAGTTCTTCTTCACTTGGGTGTCTGCCGGTCTGATCGCCGTCGTGAACGGTCACCGCTGTGTGACGTTTCTCCAAAAGGTGATTCTGTTTTAACTTTTAACACCCCCTGTGATCCTCACCGCCGCAGCCTAAACGCACCACCCATGTTCAAATGAATGGGAAAGGCTGGCGTTTCCACTGATTTAGTCTGAACGCAGCCAAATGTGGTCTCCTGGGAAGATGTTCTTCTCTTATCTTAGTTTGTTATTCACGAGCATTCTGACTATTTTCCACAATGGATCTGTCACGGTTCCGCCGTGCTCATCGTTTTCCCTTCTGCCTCATTTCTGCAATCGGCCAGCACACCTGTCATCCATCTACTCATCAGTCTGCAGTATTTCTACCCTGGTCTTCCATCTGCTCATCACCAGATCATTGCTTCAGTTTGTTCGGCAGCAAACTCTCCGGCCTTTATCTTTGCGACCTGTGTTTGAATCTATCTCTGCTCAGTCCTAATCCTGTTCTCAGGTTCATGTCATCTCCCTGGATCCCACTCACCTGCACGGTCATCACGAAGTGCCTGCCTGCCTTCCAAACCCAGCCAGCCTCGCATTACCCGCATCTGCCTTCCACCCGTCTTCATTCGATATCTTCCCCTTCCATAAAGCAGCATTTATTCTCATGTCCTGCACTTGGGTCCCCCTGTTAACGCCTCACAGCAACAGACTGACGGGAGCAGAAGGCTAAATGAGTCTGGATTAGAACGTGGTTGCAGTGAACACGGGTACTTTATTCTTCAGTGAGAACTCGAGAAGAGATTTTAACTGTCAGTTTTAATATCTGTCAACAGTAGTATGCTAGCTAAAGTTAGCCTCAAGGGCTAAAATGTTTAATGTTGCTTGGCAACACCGTCAGCTGCTCTGCAACTAGCGTTAGCTTGTAAGGCTAAAGTTTAGTCCTCTCATTCACTTCCATCTCCTTGTGTTCCCACTCGGAAAGTACTGCTTTTGGAATGGATGTCTGATGGTGTCTGATGTGTGTACCTGTCTAATTTCTATGTGGGTGTTAAAATACAGACACACACACTCCAAAACTTACAAAGTTATGGTAGACACACACAGATACACACAGACCATCTGGTGTGTTGAATGAGGTTCCACTGCCATGCTGAAGCACTGAACTTCTACAATGTCACTACATAGTCCCATTTTCAACAGCTGTTAACCAGATTCTCAGGTCTTTCAAAACACATTAACAATCATTAAAAGGTGCATGAATATTTTAATTAAAATACCTTAATATGAGATGACAATGTTATTAATTCTGTGCCCTTTAGCAAACTCTCTTCCTCAGGAAAATCAAACGGCTGTGTGGGTCAATTGGGTTCAATTCTAAACCGCCCCCACACACACACAAATCTGATACACCTGTGCTCACTGCACACTTTCAGAAGGCCACTTCATCATCAAAGAGCTTTCTAATCAGTTGTGAGATGCTGATGTTCCTATAGCAACCAGGGACACTTGAACCTGTTATTCTAGTATCCACACTTCGTGTCTGTGCATACACCCATATACTGTAGATGGGAACGGACATCAATTTGTGTGTGTGTGTGTGTGTCTCATGGTCAATACAATAAACTAACAATACACTGTATCTACTCTGCAGGCAATTTACACAGAGCCGTTTTATAGTGAAGCAGCCCTTTGACATGCTGAGAAGGTTAATGGCACATGCAGAGAGAGCTATAAGTTACACATGTTACTGTAACTGCGTTGTGGTGATGACCAGGTTGGATGCTGACTGGGCTCTTGCTTTGATTTGCTAAAATACACATTTTGATCGGTGGCACATGTACTTGTTCCCCACCCCTCAACAGAATAAGAGTGCTACCATGATTAGTGTCAGCATTATTTCTGCTTCAGACATGTAAACTTTGGCAGAATTCCTGTTTCAACATAAGATTGAAGGCTGAATATGAATTACCTGTTAAGATGGATGTTTTCTTGGAGTGGTCAGTTAGAAGATGCACTTTTAGTTCTGTAGCAACCGCCTTGGGGGAATCCGTGTAATTTTGAATATATATATATATAATATAGCAAATGACTGATCCACATCACTCACTCACCATTATCATATACGGAGAATCCAATCCATCACCAATCAGAGTGCACAATACGTACTGATACATTGTGACCCCATTATAATGAGGCATGCAGGCCCAGCTGCTCCCCTTCTTATGCTGCACCTGCCCCATAACTCTATGGACACATTCACAATATGTCAGCACAGCTTCTATTCTCAGTAGCCATCGTTTCTCTTTGTTTAGACAGGATGTTGACAGAAATTAAGGTTTAGGGAGACAGGAAGATTGGGGCTGGGGTACAGGGAGAAAGGGAGGGCCAACTGAGAGCTCCATGTTCTGATAAGATGAATGTTGTTAGCATCCCATTAAACTGGTGGGAGTGCGGCCTGCTCTGTTGCACACACCAACACATGCATTTTCGCACCACACCAAGCACTCAAATCTGACTCGCAAACATCTAAAGTCACCGGAGTTGTCAAGCAAGTTTGACAACTCCTTTGTCCATCGCTACTGCAGGAGCCACTTCGATTGTTTTGTTAACGAACTACAAGGAGTCACAGTTTGAGTTAAAATGATGCAATAACTGCATGTTTCTTTTATTGCATAATTTGTATGCAAAATTCATAATTTTAGTGCATGAACACAGAACAGAGGTAGTGGCAACGTGAGCAATACGAAAAGAAGTAGGCATTACCTGACAAAATCCTATAGTAAAGAATAAGTAACAGCATAATAACAAACTATATAAAATATTGCCAGGCAGTTAGTTACCACAGCTAAGGTCGCTCATTAGGGGCACGTGTGTGTGTGTGTGTGTGTGAGTGTGTGTGTCTCACACGTCCGGTTGTCCCCCCAGTTCAACCTCCAGTCACCTGACCAACTGTTACTGCACAACTTCTGTTAATTTAGTCCACGGCTCTTCTAAAAATAGAAAACTGTTAACCCTAGATGTTTACCAGATCATTAAAGTTGCTATGCAGCCATTGTGGTCAGGCCATTTCTGCCTGCTTGCTTGCCTGTTCCAGTATGTAACCTTACCACGCCTTCTCGTTAATTGCCTGGAAAACTTTACTCTGCCTGCCGTAGCTACGTGTGAAACTGAGGCTTTCAGCACCCTTGATGGTCCATGGCTCTGTCTGCCCTCCTTCCCTGTGGGTATCACATGTCTACTGTATGTGATTTACTCCAACAAGTTGTGTTTAAAGAAAGAGATTGACAAGATTACTATAAGTATGCCTTTGATTCGGGACACCTACATGGAGGTGGGTGAGTCTAGGGAGCCTTCTGTGTGTGACTCCGTCCTACGTAGCTCTTTGTGGGCAGGTGAAAAGAAGCAGCTGGCAACACTGTGTGACATGGAGGTAGTGGAATCTGAATAGTAAAAAGTCTGCAGGTTATATATATTTATATATTTGATGACTTAGGGGGATACGTTATCCCCCTATCATTTCATTTACTATGATGATGGCGAGCAGACACCCCTGTCGTTTAACAGAGCAAAGATGATGTTCTCGTCCCATCAACCCATGCTCCACAGCTCATTACTCAGGAGGAGCTTATCAAGCAAGCGGTGAGAGCAATTCAACTGCTGCTCAGGTGCAGAAAAGACATTCTCAGTCACTGGTTAATTCATTGCAGAGGAAATTGCATGGAAAGTGTTGAGGCAGTGAATGCTCTGCTCAGTGTAGTCTGAAAATGAATCACAATCAATCTCCCATAGCTCTGTGAGATTTGATTTAGAGGGTAATGAAGATACCATTAGACAGTAATTTGGTAGATTAATTTATCCTTATGTGGAAACTAGTTTGCCGTGTATTAGCTACAATACTGCAAGTTACAGCATAAAAAGGGCTTTATCAGGAGCAGTACACCAAACTAGATAGGCTGAGTTTGATGAATTCTGTTTAACTAAGACTTAAAAGGAACCGTTTGACATTGTGCTGAGTGTTAGGTGATAAGATACCATCCTCACGTCTTTATAGTAAATGTGTAGCTGGAGATAGCAGCTGGCTAGCTTAGTTTAGCTTTAAAACTGAAAACAGGGGATACAGCAAGTGTGGCTCTGTCCAAAGGTAACAAAATCCTCATACCATCAAGTTTAAAATTCACCAACTAACATGTTATATCTTGTTTGTGTAATCTGAACAGAAACCAAAATGTAAAAAACGAGACATAGTTGCTTTACAGGAGCGTATATGTGCCAGACACATGGTGATTGTTGCGCAGTATATTCTGTGTATAAAAATGTTAGTCATGAACTAACATGAAAAACTGCCTCAATATCTGTATTTTCTGTGCATACAGATGCTTCAGAGACACATCAGCCCACAAAACAATTACAACGGCCAAAACAAAAATCACTCAGACACTTGCCCAAAGTGATCAATCACCTTCTCAACCCACGCTCATTCTCTCTCTCTTACTTCCTCCCTGCCTCATCTTTTGCCACTTGGCAGCTCATCTGAGTGAGCATGTTTCTCTCCATCTGGTGTGTGTGAGCCAGGTCAGTGTCTGGCTGAGCTACAAGCTCCTCTGGGGACAACGGAGGAACGGGCTTCTCATTAGTCAGAGCAGAGTCTCCGCACTGGGGATGTAAACAAGGTCTTGGGTCTGGGCGTAGACGTGCTGTGTGGCGCCTCAGTATGCAGGGACACAAACAAACATATGGGAACCCCCAGAGACGGACCTGGCTGATGTCACCTTGATCAAAACAGGTTGCTGCAGTAGAACATTAGCAGCTTCCGTGGAAGGTCGGCACAAGCACTATAACGCCGTGCAAGAATACAACGATCATTGCGAGAGGAAGGCTTGTACATCTATGTCTAGTTAATGTTCGCTGGAGTCCATACCCACATTTTCATTCTTTTTTTAAAACCCTCAGCTTGTTGGTTCCAACTAAGAAAGACATCCAACACAACTAAAACATTTCGAAGGAGACCTTCATTTTCTCCTCGTGGCTACTAGATGACTCACACGATCTCAAAGGATGTCAGCATTTGGGTTTGTGTGTATCCTACATGGTGACAGATAGATCCTCTGGCCCGTCTCATCCTGTTAAAAGAGTGAAATGTTTTCTGTTCGATGGCAGGTTTCTGAATGTGCGCACTGATATGAAAACACTCAGCTCGAGACAGAGACACTTTGATAAAAAATGAACTTCATTTTTACTGAGATCGATGAAGTAGCTCTGAGAACACACGGCACAGTAACCGGCTTAATCTTTAGACCTTATTACTAGTCAAAAAAATAGTCTGCCGCGCAGTGCATCCCAAGAACGCACACCCATTCACACACAAAACGTGGCTGAAAAAGCCCCAATTACAGGAGAAACACTAATGACTTTATATACATTCTAAATGATGCTAAATTCACTGTGTTAACCAGATTCCCCCATCAAACTACAGTATCATGCATCCAATATTCACAGGAGCACATGGCAGTACAATATGTAAGTGACACCAGCCCAGATGACAGCGCCACTGAAAGCAGACAAAGTAATACAGTAAGTAAAGTATAAGTAAATGGTCCACGATCCACTCACAGTTACTGTTGTTGTGTTAGAGTTGATGTGTATTTAAACTGTTCTGAGATCATATATGCCACTTACACACACAAAAACAATACTGACGATGACCGTGTGTGTGCGGGCGTGTACTTAAACAATTAATAGATTACAAATGTTCATTTGTCACGTCAATGACAGGTCAGTAGATTAGGTTGGGCCCCATTATTATCATTAGAACAACAGATGTGGTAGCCGTCAGCTGACCACAAAGGACAACAGCGTCTTCCATCACCACTGGAGCCAATCAGCCTCAGGACATGATGTGATAAAGCAGCATCCTGGTAATGATGAAGACGAAACTCGCAGAAGCTACTTAAGGGTCCAAAGCAGGACAATCGAGCAGAATAGGGATCAACAGACTCCAGGAGAGGCTATTCAAGTCGGCTCTTTAATTAAAAGTACAGGAGACTCCAATTTCATCCTCAACCAACTGGAGAACACAACAAGTGAGGGACTTAGTGTTCACACACACACACACACAACACAGCTGACCACGGTAGTGACTCCATGAACCACAATGGAAACACACTTCATCAGACATGCACCGACTCACTGCAAGTTGCAGCTCATGTCACATCATAAACTAGGCTAAATGTGCAAAACCCATGACACAGTTAAACACTTTCAGGTGACACCACAACCTGAGGGGAACTTCAGCCAGCAGACGATTCTCTCCCTCGGTCCTTCTTTCAGCCTGCCCATCTCCATCACAAACGCTGTCTGCCAATGTGTCTCAACAAAAGAAAATGTTTTTTTAAATATGCATTTAAGCCATTTAGCTTGAGTGATACAGAGCGCATGAACACCAGTTCCTGCAAGGAATACAAAAGGTACCGTGGAGCAATACGAATGCACAGTGGTGTCTGGAAGGGAGGAAACAGAAAAAGAGCTGTGAACATGTGAACAGAGGCAGAAAGCATTTTGTATGTGCACACACACACACACACACACACACACACACACACAACTCTCAAGCCACAAAACAATCACAATCCAAACACTCACGTTGTGTCCGTCACTCTCTATAATAATCACACGACTCCCTCTGCTGCTGCCCTGCAGTCTCCTTTATACAGCAAACTGTAGCCGTTGTCAGTAAGAGACAGACAACAGCAGCTCCACCCCGCGGTGGCCGCCTGGCCGCTCCTCGGTTCTGCACTGTGCCCCTTTTGGTGCAAAAACGATCCGCGCATCACTGACAACTTTGCAATTAAAAAGAAAACTACAGCAAATGAAGCCACAGTCGGGCCACAGTCAGCTTTGTGCCGCAAGAGAAGGGAACAACCAGCGGACAGAGCAGGAATGCGAAAGCCCAAGGAAACTTCCCCTACCTCCTCCACCGTGAGAGGCATGCAGATGCGGTACTCCTTCATCAACATAGTCCTTGACACACGGGCGACGATGGCAACGCAGGGGAAGACGTGGGCTGCCGGACTTCAGCCTCGGGGAAGATCTTGCAAAGCGGCTGTTTAGCTGAAATACCCGGAGGCCACCGAAGATCCACAAAGTCACTCGATCCTTCCTCGCGTCTGCACCAGCATCGCCTCCCGCGGCGGTTCCGCTACGTCTCACGCGCGCGCACACACACACACACGAAGTACAAGAGGGGGGTCTTCCAGAGGCTGAAACAACCCCAGCAGTTGCCAGTTGTCCGAACTACTCCAACGGCACCAAGATTTGCATCGAAGCAAGTCGCTTTCAAGCGGCTTATTGTAGCCGGACACGGGCTGAGCCTGTCGTCGCTCCGTGGCCCTTCAGACATAAACTCTTTGTTGAACCGCGGTCCGCTTGACGGCAGCTCCGCAGCGGGCGCGTGTCCTGCTCCTTTGACTTTCCCCGTCAGCTCCGCGCGGGGGATGATGATGAGCAGCTGCGTCAAGTGAGCGCGAGTGAGACAGGAAGTGAGAAGATCTGATCGTCTCTGTGAAAGCGAAAGTTTAAAATAAAAACAAAAAACCGAGGCAACCACGGATCAAATGTGCAATAAATTTAGGTAATGGTACGAGTGTATTATAGCTCAGTCGGGAGGGGGAGGGGGGGGGGTTGTGGTGGGGTCTTGGGCAGCTATTGATTGATTTGACTCAATATTGGCGCTCCCATCGTTCATTCAATAATATCTTATTTTGAAAGACGTGATCGGAAGTTCTGCGTGTTTTTATGGCTCGTTTAACACAATTTGCCATCCGCACAGGCAAAGAGGAACTTTAGTATCTCAAATATTTCAATACACAAAAATAGGACGATAACTTGCGTGAAAACAGAAAAAGTGAGTCGAGTCTTTAGCATTCATGTGGGATATTGTAGCAACTATCTCGCAAAACCTTGGTAGAAGTAAGCTGATGAAATGCAACAATGTGCAACATTGCATAAATATGTTTCATAATTACACATCTTGATTTATGATTATTTTGTTCTCTTTTTTGTGTTATTAAACAGAATCCCTTTATTTGGCTAATAAGATCCACATATGGTTCATATGTAATATATAAAGAAAACTTACAGGATAACAGAAGTTATACACAGTATCATTAGGCCTTGTCTTCCCCGGTGGCCTCTTCTTGCCACAATGGCTCTGCCCATACTGTACAGTAGCACCTGCTTTGGTTCTGAACTGGACCTGTCCATGGTTCTGACATTTTGCCACAGCAAGAAATGTGATTTTAAAGATACGGTTCCCTCATATATGTCATGTTTCTCACTTAATATTAAGACAAGAGTAATAATTAGAAAATCAACTGTAATTATAAATGTTAAGAACTTAAGAAAAGTTTCTTACAAAAAATGTCTTAAGTGTTTTTGTTGTCCAGATGTTTTGCAGCTTTATCCAAAAGATTTAGGGTCCAGTTTGATTCGATGAATAAATGTTCTCTCCCTACTACTCTGAGATTGTGAGTGTTTCTCGCTCTCATCCTGAAACAGGTAGCCCTGACGATGAATCTTTGTTTGACACTAGCTGATGACCATCGATGTAATCTTCGGTAGGTCTTGGAGACATCATGTGTAAACAGCCATCTTCATATCTTGTATCTCTGAACCGGAAGTGTACGATCGCATAGTCAGGGAAGTGGAAATAGAAACACGGCATCCCATGCAACTCTGGTCTTCTCCATGGAGTTCAAAACACCCCATGTTGTTAACTGGCTGTTACGCCGATCGAGAATGGCCAGTAGAAACATGTCTTGCATCTTTCAGCATATGTGCCACCAATGGAATTTGGTGGCACAGCAAGCAAATCTTCCTGATTCCCATGAATACATATTTTCACACATTTATTTTATTTGAAATAAACGTATTTTTGAATACAGTGAGGAAGGTTTTACTCTCAAACCTATTCTGTTTTTAGGAACAACAAACTGTACATTCATTTGTTTAAACCATTTATTTTAACAGCAGGCTAGACTAGTCTGTTGATGGAACCAATGATGGTCGAACAGTGATCGAGACAGTGGGACATCCTTTTCAGTAGGAGATTGTGGCTCAGAGGGTCTATGCTGGGGATGCTGAGGGATCGAGGGCATGTGTTGATGGTACCACTGTGGATGAGTGAGTGGGACATCTTTTTCAGTTGGAGATTGTGGCTCAGATGGTGGATACTGAGGAATAGATGGCATGTTTTGATGGAAAATATGGTACCACTGTGGATGAAGCAGTGGAACATTGTTTGCAGTAGGAGATTGTGGCTCAGAGGGTCAATGTTGGGAATGTTGAGTGATAGAGGGCATGTGTTGATGGAATTGATGGTACCACTGTGATTGAGGCAGTGGTACCAGATTGAGGCAAATGTTTGTGAGGAGGTTTTTGTCACAGTGGAAATCACTACGATACGAATTCAGTAACAGCCGTCCCATGTTTGACAGTAATGGACTGCTGAGTTTCCCTCCACATTGATTTGACAGTAACCAATTGTGTTTTTACCTTCAGGGCCACCGTTACTAACACAATTCTTATGTTTCAGTTTGTTTGCAACACAGGAATATACTCCAAATCCTAATATGCACACGAATCCCCAATCTTTATATTGTGCACCTTTTCCTTAATTACTAATACAGTAGATGAAACTAATGATCAGTTTAACCAGCAAATACACAATTAGATTAAAGATTATGCTTACAAAGTTTGTTTCTTAAAGTGGACTACAAAATAGGCTGCCGATATTTTCACCGTTGTTCCAGTACTGATGTGGAAGTATGTGGATTAGAGGATTGTTACGGTATAAAACAGTACATGTAAAACCAATGGAAATAAGTCAATTATATATCCTGTTCACTGAAAATAAGCAGGTGACCACAGGAGACAGGGCTCTAATTCAGAAGGATTTGTCATTGAAGCTACTGAGCTTGCCAAATTACAGTTTAGTTATTTCTTACACTCGACTTTCATTAAGATATCGTGTTTGGTTACTGACGATGTCAATCTTCCAAGGATGTCTACTAGCAATATGGTGACTAGATGAGAATGATAATAGCTACTTCTACAGCTAACAAACTGGACCACACCATCAGTTTGAACACTTCACTGTAATATTTGATCATGTGACTGACACGATGAGGCACACAAGATACAGCAGGTACAGTGTGTTAGCTTCTCCAATTCAATGAAATTGAGTTAGCAGGTGTGAATTGGGATCTAAGTGTTGACTGCTTGAGATACTATTCCTCCAGTCTAAAGTACTTTCAGTAAAGCTTGTGCACACACACAAGCACAATTATATCTGAATCCTAACCATGTGCCAACTACAAGTTCACGACTTACACCGTGAAACTCTGCCCCATTAGAGCACCATTGACAAAACTAGAGGCTGTTCAGAAACAAAACCAGGCATCACTTTCATGTCCAAAATGTCTGAAAATACATGCAATGTGGATGTTGTATAGGACTAACTTTTCAGTCGACCACAACTACTCTGCATGGGGCAGTTGGATGTTTTTAAGTACAACAAACTTTACAGAGCCAGTCATTTGTTTAAACCATTTATTTTAACAGCAGGCTAGACTAGTCTGTTGATGGAACCGATGATGGTCCAACAGTGATCGAGGCAGTGGGACATCCTTTTCAGTAGGAGATTGTGGCTTAGCTGGTCGATGTTGGGGATGCTGAGGCATAGAGGGCATGCGTTGATGGAAATGATGACGGTCCAACTGTGATTGAGGCAGTGGGACATCCTTCTCAGTAGGAGATTGTGGCTCAGATGGTGGATACTGAGGGATAAAGGGCATGTTTTGATGGAAAATATGGTACCATTGTGGATGAGGCAGTGGAGCATTTCTTGCAGTAGGAGATTGTGGCTCAGAGGGTGGATGTTGGGGATGCTGAGGCATAGAGGGCATGTGTTGATGGTAGCGATGATGGTCAAACGGTGATTGAGACAGTGGGCCATCCTTCTCAGTAGGAGATTGTGGCTCAGAAGGTCGATACTGAGGGATAGAGAGCATGTGTGGATGGTAGCGATGATGGTCCAACTGTGATTGAGGCAGTGGGACATCCTTCTCAGTAGGAGATTGTGTTTCAGAGGATCGATGTTCGGGATACTGAGGGATAGAGGGC
>JAVQJF010017463.1:0-11161 GCA_036023855.1 Gadopsis marmoratus | reverse complement strand
TTGGCACCAGGCCTTTCTTGTGAGTACTTCTATAGTGTTATTCTAGAGCACTTGTTATAACAAGATATAAAGTGTTGTTGCTGTAACTTGGTATCTCGGATATGATGCTGCTGTTGCTGCAGTGTAAACTATTGATGGGTATAATGCATTTGTCAGCCCACACACCCAATATCACGACCAGCTGTCACTGGACCAATGAGACTTGAACTTCAGCCCTGTCCTTCTCCTGTAGCCTTGATGTTTCTTTGGTTGGCTGAAATGCCCTTTTCAATGTACAGTTTTCAATCAAATCACATTCTGTAAGCTTTTGTCAGGGAGGATGTCAGGGTCCCCTGCTCTGTCTCTGCCCTCATATGCCATCTGAGACACATTTTAGTGAGGAATATTATGTGTATGTGTGTGAGATCTCCTTTGCTTAATTGGGCACTCGGAGGCAGAGATAATTTGTGACAATTAAGGACCTGTGAATGTGTTTTCATTAACGAGTGATTGGTATTCATCATTATAATCACTGAAAACAGATGCTTCCTCAACTTTGATGAATCAATTTAGTATTTAGTGTGGATGTTTTATATGAAAATTACACATGTACACACATTTCGTGAATGAGACCAACTGTTGGCACAAAACATGCAAGCACTTATGCTCATTTACACAGTAATATCCATTTAATAATACAGTATAGGATAGCACAACGAAACTCCATCCTGGGAAGGATGTTAATGTTGCTAGGTGAGTTAACTGACAGAAACAGAGAACACTGCACTCTAATTCTGTAAACAAACACAGACAGTATGTAGGCAGGAAATATGTATTCAGTCTGTTTTCAGTTATTAAAATGCAGGAAGTAGAAATGTAATGGAAGTTAGTGTTCCTCACCCTGAGCATGATGCGATGTTCAATGTTGAGCAAAATCTTTTTCTTCTCTCTGTAGTCTCTGATAAGGGCATGCAGGGTGTCACAGTGGGGAACCCAGCCAATCAGGCCTGAGTTGGTGGACAGGGGGATCACTGCGTAGCGCTGAATGCTGATGAATGCAACACACATTAGACAAACAAATGCACAATTTATTGTCAAGGTTTCAATAATTTCATTTTTCAACTTGATGTCCACAACTGTGAAAGTAAGCAAGTGTGTGTGCTCAAGACATGTGTGTATACCTGAGGTTCTTTCGCAAGGACGCAGGGTCATTGGCCAGCAGTGTGTTGACCAGACCAAACAGCTGCATGACTCTCTCATCCTGCCTCAGGTCCTCATGGCCCTTCAACAGGAACATGAACTCATGGCCATTGCTGCCTGCAGAGGGTGTCACACAACACAACATTGATACACTTCTCAGAAAGGTTAAGGGATTATCTGAGATTCATTATATGGTGGGATTTGGTAGTACTGGCTGTTTTCTCCAAGGTGCTCCCCCTTGCTGATCTCCATTACTTTTGCCAGAAGCAATGTCTGATGAGTTTGAGTGGGCGATAAATGATTTCATATCAACCACATCACTCCTATAGTATGCTTTGTCCCAATAATTGCTCACTCCATGGTCACCCACGGTTTGGAATGGTACTCGAAAACTGCTACGGAAAGGAACCCCGTTTGTGATTTGTGCTGCGGAACAAACACAGAGGTTTAAAAATACCATACTGAAGTACCTTGTGAAGTTCATATGAAGTTCTATCTGTTGATTTTGCCAAGACATTTTTTAATCAACTCTTGTGGAGTGGAAAATATGTATCTACACACTGGATGAACTAGGACATCAACCCTCTTAAGTCATCAAGGTTTTCAGCATGACTACTTAACTTACCTGATGTACAGATTTTGTCACTTACCTAACTGTTCCACTATATTATACTGTCCATAGTATTCTAAACATCATCTTTTACAGAGTATGTTGTGTAATGCTGATGGGATACATCAGAACAATGTATCAAATTGTGAAATGGAAAAGAGTGGAGTAGAGTGAACCATTTGTGATTGATAATCTGAGGATTTGGCTTCAAGAAGAGGTGACTTTATAGTGCCATGCCATTTTAGAAGCACTTCAGTTTCCTATTTCAAAGCACAAAGCAGAGTAGGGGATGAGGTGTCAGAATTATTTATTTCTGAATCGAAATGAATGTCAATGGACGGTGTTGGGAGAATTCCTGACAAATGGATTTGCGCCTACATGCACCATTTCTCTTGAAATAGAAAATGACTCAAAGCTCATGACATAAGCTCTCTGGCCAATGAAATTTAAAAAAATAACCTTTTCTGTGGTCACTGGGATTTATTTTGATATTAGGTTCATCACCGGTCTGATCTTGCTTCTGTGTGTAAAGAAGATTTTTAGTCTGCTGTATTATCCACACACAAAACTTTGCCATGACTGATGAATTCAAAATAAATCGTGGCCTTGGAGCGGTTTGGGTAAAGAGTCTATTAATATTGAATTTTCTCTAATGCGATAGCCCACATCCCACGCCCAGCATACGACTTTGACTACAGATATTCTTTAATCTATTTTCCTAATATAATGACTTTAAAGCCACAAGGCCGGCGCAATTTTCTCCTAATCTTACCCATGATGGTGAGTTTGCGTGGGCGCTGCTTGGAGGTGATGACCTGCAGGGAGGGGGCGATGGACTGGATGCGGATGATAGGCTGGTTGGGGTCATAAGTGCCGGGTACAGCCAGCTCCAGGTCCCTGCACATCAGCAGCTTTGGAGACACATATTGTAGCTCCAGGGAGGTCAGCTGTGTGGAAAGTTGATGAGGCGGGGATGTAGCACAGGAAGAGAGTTTTTAGTTTAAAAAACAAAACCCTGCAGTGGCAAAACAGCTCCTGCCAACAGTGCCTCATATCCAAGTTAAGGTCTTATCTGGAAAAGTTGTTTATACAGAAACTTTAATAAACAACTCTGGAACATTTCACTTTCTGTGTCCATTAAAAAAACATTCTCTGCTTGTCTGCCTTCAACCATCATTGATTTAAACTAGATCAAACCTGACTTTGGCAGACTATTGAGAGGCCTTTACAGTTAAATTCTGATTGGTAGCAGCAACAGCTTCAACTTGCTCTTGACTTGTTGTTGGGCGCATCATTGCCTGGGGTTTATTCCCATGTTAATGCAGCCAGCATAACATTATATTGCTGTGTATTTCATACTGCTTACTGTAATGTCACAGCAGGGAGCATCCCTGAGACCATGGCCCAATGTCAAAAAGTATTGCCGTCTCCATTTGCTATGTGAAGTGAGAGCTCCTGACATAACATTTATGACATTCTTCAACAATCAAATGATCGCTGTGAGGAATGACTATCAGTTTAATTTTATAGTATCTTATCCATAACAAGACCTGGTGTAAGTAAAGTTTAAGCCATCTAGCCATGATTTACCAAGCTGTCTTTGAGAAGGCCACCAAAGCAAATGGCCAACAGCCTGTGTGTATCTACACCACTTACCTTAGACATGTTCATCAACTGAAACAGCTTATCCAGCTTCTGGGATTCAGTGCAATGATAAAGTGCATGTTATTATATCCAAATGTTTGTGATATAAGAGGGTGTTTATTGGTATATTGGTATCTTTAGTAAAGAAAAAGTTGTCTAATTATCAAGAAAACAGCTGGCCTTCTGTGTTTTGGCTATTCAATTGTGTTTTGGGAGATGTTGAGAAAGTAACAGAATAAAAAGCAGCAATTCTTCACGACAGCAGTTAGATATGTAAAGGTCTGAAGGATAATAGTACAACTAATAGTACAAGCTAATGGCTGGGACAAAAGTCATTACCATGGAAAATCACCCAGAGGAAAATTAGTTGCAAATTGTAGAATCTGTGTCACAAAAAAATTCTGGCTTTTGTGGATTTGACCTGATATTATTTAAGTGTCTGTCATACGGAGTGTGTGGGATTAAAAGGAACAAAGATACCCCATGATGTTCTGCCATAATCCATCTGTCTCATCATATCCTGTGATATTTCAACACTATTTAAGGCATCTTGTTAATTGACTTGTTAATTGAAGAATGAAAATCCTTGTTATTATCTTCCAATCACTGCTGAATCTCACTCCTTTATACAACTTTACATGACTAAGAGACTGTATGTACGGATTCACAGGTCATGAGATCAAAGATCCAGTCGGGACATGAAAGGCAAAGTATTTCTCCTGACATCTGATAGGAGATTGGAACAGACATATGAATGAGATCTAATTTTCACAGGAGCCTTAGAGTTACTACATTAGTTTGTGTAGTTGAGATTCACTGGTACGGGTCTCTTTGTTCCTTTGTTGAACATACATATATATGCTTACATATTCCTACACTTGCAAAAATGCTGTACATTTACATCTATGTAGTATTTATACCTGAGGCAGATTGAAGTGGTTATTAGAATGCGGTTAATAAGAAAAATGCATACAAATTCAGTGATTCAGTTCAGATTCAGTGCAGTGACTCCACAGTTTCACTCACCTGTGGCAGCTGTTTGGAGATGCGTCTGAATACATGGTAGTAGAGGTCCCAGGCCTGGGTCAGGTCTTTTACATTTCCAGAGCGCATGTACTTCCTGCACCAGTCCTGAGCCTCCATCAAGTCCCTGCCGTAAGCCTGTAGCATGAAGAAAGACAAACACACTCTGTCCCTGGTACAATGACTCATTCAATTAATGAACATGGTTTGCCAAAACAGGACTATAAAAATGAACTCCAAGGAATTAAATATCAATGTTCCAAGTTGATTATTTTTTAAGTATTTTGTTTTTAATAGGGCACTCTGCAAAGGACGCATCTGAAATGGCTTGCGCAGAGCGCTACAGTCAGTAAAGTAAATAGTCCAATATACAAGATGGTTAATTTCTGGTGATATAATATATGCAGTTAATTTTACACAGCCCACAAAAACATTGACCTTTTCCTCAACTTTAAATTACAGTGTATTAATGAAAATATTTTGACACTTAATCAACAGAAAAAACTATTGTGAATGTGAAAACAAATCTCTTCAAACTGATCTAATTAAGTACAAATATAATGCACCTAAAGAAATATAAAGTTCCTTAGGTGCATTTGTATTTGAGCTTCCACTGAATGTCACAATATTTGGATTAAAAAGCCAGAGCTTAACGCGTGGTGTTATTTTTGCACACAACAAGATGACAAAATGTCGTGAAACTTTGTTGGACAGGAGACATGCGGAGGCTATAGTTTGTGGTGTTGCACTAAATAAAACTAAACTGTAAATTCAACCCCAATCTGAGATGACACGCACCTGGTTAAAAGAGGTCTCTTTGAGGGTCTGTGGTCCCCTTTCCATCATGGCATGTAGAGGCTCAAGCACAGCAAACATGCCCTTGACGTTGCGCTCACCAAAGTAAAGACGTGACGCCTCTTCAAGGCCTTCATGCCACATCTCGTGCCACAAGATGGCCACTCTGATAAGCTCTTCACTCACCTGATGAAGAAAAACAAAAGATGAAAAGGTCAGATTATTCTGATTTGCCCCTCAAAACTCAAGAGGGATAACATATCTGGTTTTCATGGATAATACATACATTTTTGAAAAATTTTAAATGTCATGATTATAAAGGAAAACACCATGGTTAAGCTCCTTAAGGCTTGGCTGATGGAAACAACAAAACAGTGCAACCCAGAGAGGAACTAACTAAGCACAACTACCTGCTCTGCAACAGTGGTAGCATTTCACATTAATTCTTTTCATAGAGACCTTAACATGTACAGTATATAGTAGTGGCAAAGTGATTTTCTGACTCAGATTGTTGCATATCTCTAATGCTGCAACTTTCTTTTCTTATGGGACCAACAACTAAACTTAAATGTGAAAGGAGGAGGAACTCCTGTTCAAGTGTTGATAATTCATGTCAGGGTATAGCAACTGTTAAACCTTTTTTGCTAGGGCATTTTACCCTCAAGAACAAACCGGTAGTACTTTTCTAAGTAAAGGATGAAGATGATTTTATTGAGTAACAATAAATATAAATGAATAAATTTCTGCACCATGATGGCCTGTTGAACCAGAGTGTTGCAGTGTTCACACATGTTCTTCAAGATCTTGTTAGCAGCATTGTGGCGGGCTGTAGTGGTGGACTTGGAGGCCACAGTCAGCGGGTAGATCAAAGCCTGGAGTTGAACAGAGAACAATTCAACAATCACTGATCACTGACAATATGCCTTAAGTTACCATAGGACATGTGTTCTTGGTTAATCACAGTAGTGTGAGCAGACCTACTTGGGGATGATACCGTCCAATGTCTGTTAGCAGCTGGTGGATGAGGCGACCCACCAAGGCTCGAGGGGTGTCAATTCGAGCTATGAGTTGAGGGATTACCTGCACAGGCATAGTGGTAATGTAATATAAAGTCAGTAAACTGCCATTTTTTAACCAATCTTTTTTTGAAATTCACATTTAGCCTTTTACCCTGCACAAACTTTCTCACTATCATGGGAATTCATTTATCACAGTTCTTTATCTCTAGGCTGTGTATGTGTACATGTATTACCTGTAGCCAGGTGTCTATTTGAATTGTCTTGATGCCCTCCACCAGGGCTTCGTTCACTTCAGGCCAATGACCGTAGTCAAACCATAGCGTCAGAACCCTGAACAGTACAAAATATAAAACACAAAAATTAAATCAGAACCGTTTCTCATTATGGTTATATGGTCGCATGTTGTACAATCACAATGAACCACTAGAGGTCCTCCTATGCCCACACACTACGTCTGTTGGGTGTCCATGAATACAGGTACTGTTTCTTTATTTGGACTGCTTGACCAATGTTTGTTATAGTCATTTAACTCACCTGAGTGTGTCCTGCAGGTTGTTGCCTCTGGACAGGGAAATGGAGCGGAAAAAACCTTGAACAGCAGGAACTGTGTACAGGAGCAATGTCTTCGAGAGGTCCTATGGATGGACAGAACACAACAGATACTTTTTCATGCAGGGCAAAAATAAAGTTATATTGGAGAACATACTGTATTGTAGGTGCTGACTGTAGCTGGTGATGGCAAGGTCTGAACAGTCACTATAAATTAGAGGTCAAAATTCATATTTTCAACGGTCTGTCTACAAACAGTGATAGGACCATTGCCATAATAATATCTTGTCAGGCAAAGTCAATGCTCCACTTGTGCCTAGAAATGTGTCCGTTTTAAAGTTGTGATGTTTTATAACTGTGCAATATGCTGGGACTTTGCAATTTGTTTAAAGCGAGCCTTTCTATGTAAGAATGTGCATGGACTGGGAGTGCTGGGAGCAGAAGTGAACACTGAGTGACCGATGTGGATGGGTGCAGAGGGTTTAATTCTCTATGACTCTCACCTCATTGAACTTTTTCTGGCCCGGTGAGGGCACAGGACTGTGGTCAGTGCTGTCGACCTCGCTGTCACTGTTGCTGGCTTCACTATTAGCACTGGCACCACTAGCGTGTCGCAGCTTCTTCTTCTCATCACGTCCTTGGTTCTGGTGTTTGTAGTGCAGCACCGCCTCAAAATTCATCACCGCCCAGGCATGCCAGGCCTGTCCAAAGATGGTACAAACTGAATAAAACTGTATATCTAAAAAGTGGTGACTGGAAATGATTTCCATGTTTGTTCATGATGTCACTTTCCAGTTTACTGAGGGACAGATATCTCCCCAGGGTAAGTAATGTTTCTGCAAACAGAAGAGTTTGATAGCAACCAGTTATTAAAGGTTGAAAGCTGAAGGGAGTTGGTGAGGATGAATGGGGAGAGGGGTATGTGTGTATAGTGATATTTCTGTAGCCTGCAGCACAGGCATGAACAATAAAAAGTAGAAATACGCTCAGCTCTTCCATCACGTCATGTCTTTATGTATCAGAGGAGGAATTAACAACCTATTGAGCACAATTAATGAGCCATACAAAACCGAAATAAACAACTCTGTTATGACATGTTTGGTTAAAGAGCAACAAAATGAGGAATAAGGTTTTCCTGGTGACAAATCAGTGTGAGGGCAACCTTCTGCAGACTCAGATGGGATTCAACTGCAGCCAGAGAGAAGTTAAAATTGAAAGGTTTGAATTGAAGGGGAGGGACTGACCTTGTACCAGTTGCGGTCATGCTCAGTGGAATGGCTGTAATACTGCAGAACTTTGGGGATGGTGCTCTCGTTGATGCCCTGCAGACTGAGCTGCCACTCCCCCAGCTTCAAGAAACATCTACATGGAGGAAAAACAGAGATAAAAAGACAGAGACATTTCATCTAAGATTATTACTTAAATAACTGTTAATATTATTTTACATTTCTACTTGATTTATGAAAAACATGCCCAACCTGGTGTAGCATTAATCATCAGCCTCATTTGAGTTTGCTTATTCTGTAGTCTCCACCAACATTTATAAAACTACACGCTAACAACGAAGTGGTACCAAACCAATGAAGCTCCCATGGCAAGCCCTGGAACTTAATTTGGTAAACTTTGTAAACGTTTACTTGCATTCAACAGGAAAAGAAATCCCAACTTTTTTGAGACCATAAAAGTTACTGAGGTAATAGGTCAATGTTGTTGAGCGCTGTGGCATCCCTGAGGAGGACCTAGCTCTTTCCATCACCCTCACAAACACAGATGGTTACTGGCAAATAGTCAAACTACTTGTGTTTGGTGCGGCCAAGGCATATAATTCCCATACAACTACACTAAACTGAGCTAAATTGGCAAGCACTGTATTGTCGACCCAACCACCAGCAGTCTTAATGCTGTTTGCAGAGCATCTCCAATAAATTGTCTTTCAGGATTACGTCATTTCTTCGGAGTGCTTTCCCATGCGAGCATACAGTTTAGGTCCAGCGTGTCTTTGCCAAACTGTTTCTGTAAATGGTTAACAGGCTGAACGTTTGGGGACGATGCAGGAGGAGGATGGGGTGTTTGGGGATGGTGAACAATGTGTTTATTTAGACAGGACACAAGAGGGTTAATGATTTTATATAAAATGGCAGTTAAATTGCACCTGTATTCATGAAAGTGTGTCCACATGTCTGGAGAGAACTGTCCTGACTGACATTATACAGGTGTTTTGACTAACATGCATTCCATAGTCACTGTCTGGAAGATGCAAAAATGATAAAAAAAAAAGCCCCTTCTGCCTGTTGTCATGCTGTGTGTCATGTAGGATTTATGAGATGGGAGGCTGCACATTAGTGTTGTGTGTTTGTGCACGAGACCAATGGAGACTATTATATGCTTTACTGTACATAGGATACTTGTCTGCTCCCAGGTCGCACCTCTTGCTTGTTTTGAGTTGTTTGACATACACGATACACAATGCAGTGCAGTCAAACTCTCCAAAAAGTAATCATTATCTCTCCTGCACTGGCAAGCCGCTAACATTCAAACAAAAAAAGGAGCTTTGGCTATCCTCCTCAAATATTTCCATGGGCCCACAAGAGCATGCAAACAACTTCTTTAAGACTTTTAAATCATTTCCAGCTATTTGGGGAATACAAAACCTTCCATTTTCAAATCCCTTAAATCAGCATCTGAAAACACATGATGGTTATTTGAATGTCAAGTTGTTGTTTTTTTCATCTGGTGTTGAATATGTAGTCATTTTGTGAAAAAGAGCCTACAAATGAACATAAAAAAGTATCTTTGCAAACACCTCATGTATGTTTTGCCACATTTAGGCAGTCAAAGATGGAGTCCAAGTTATCTGACTCATTTAAGTTCTTGGAGCAACCCCCTTTGATTAGTTCTTTTAACGACATTCAGCACACAGGTGCAAGTGTTTGAAACAGACTCCATACTACATATTTTTCCACAGTGAGGTGATAGTGGCAAGGTGCCATGGCTGTGGCTGATAGCTGAAGAGCACAACACCCAGAGGGAGAGGGATAAGTTTAAACCACCTGCATTCTGGAGGAGACACACCTGGTCTGTGATACCTGCAGGCACTGTGCTATGTTTGGTTTGTGATAAGAAACTACCAAAAGAGATGATTTTATAGGGAAGTTTGAGGTGAGACATTTAGATAATCTGGCCAGCTCTGCCAAGTTTGAAAAAGACCACAGGATGCCAGTAGACCAGTAAAAGGTGTTAAGATGTCAGATTGGGTCATGCTCATGGAAAACAAGAAGAACACACTGTACATTGCCCTGTGTGTTTACAACATGAGAGCAGAATATACATAAGGTAATCGTTTCTGTACTTCATGTTGCTTTGTGTTGTCTCCATTGTCCTGGAGTGGTTGTATGGAGGCTGGCGTGAAGGTACGGAGAATTAATACAACTGAACCACATCTAAATGCATAATGACACACTCTGGCATTAGTTTGACACTAGCTTCTGTAGTGATATCTACCCCAAAAAAACAAACCATGGAGTCAACTGTATATCATCTTTACATCCATCTGAAGAGAAAAATGGGGATTTTCTTCAAAGCACTCTCAAAAGCACACTTTTGCTCCCCTGCCTGTCCATCTGCAGTGGGAAGTCAAACTGCTTGCAATATCACTATCATGACATTCCTTTCACTGGTGACATTTCTGTGTGACGTTAGCAATTGAAAGCAGCAGCTGCTGAGCACCGTTTCTTATAGATATAACTGTTAAAGTGTATATGTGTAGTCAGCACTGTATTAATGCACAGGTTTACCAGGGCTTGAGCCAGGGCTTGAGCTTCGGGGCCCGACGACGTGAAAGGGCCCACGAGGATATACTTTAAATACTTAAAAATTCAAAATTTCAACCCTAGACCATCACAGAAAAATCAAAAAAAAAAAATCAAAAAAGTGGACATATGAAAATATTTATTCTTGATCAATAAAAGACAAACTTTCTTGTACCAATGTTACAAAGGTGTAAAAATACACAATACTATACAAAACATCCTGAGTGTGCCAATTCTTGCAGTCTCCAACATCAACAAATATACATCAAATCAGTTGCTTTTATGGAAGTCAACAAAGCAGTTACGCTCATTGTTGAGGCACAGGTGGACTTTGCAGATACTGCAGACCACATCTGCCTCATTATGTGCCCCTTCCTGCTGCAGTATTTGCAGGTCTGACGGGTGGCGTGCACAGGGGCATGGAAGAGGGACGGGTCAAAGTCATGTACATATCCCATATCCCCATGTACATCAAAATTGCCACAAAGTTAATAATTTCTTCTTCAGTGGTTGTGAAGGTGGTGTTGATGTCT
>JAVQJF010017462.1:0-15194 GCA_036023855.1 Gadopsis marmoratus | reverse complement strand
ATAATTCAAAAAGGCGTAGGTTGGCAATGCGGCTGTTTTTTTGAAAAGCTCACTGCTAATGAAATATACTCTCAAAACAGTTGCAACCCCCCCCCCCCCCCCCACACACACACACAAACACACAATATATGGGATGGGTAACATGGGATGGGGCTGATGACGCTAAAGGAGCTCACAGTTTGATTTAAGACTGATTTTCAGACTTACTGTAGCTCCTCTCTGTCTGCCTGTCTCTTCCTGCGGAGGTCTTGCAGCCCTGCTGGGGACTCGGGCACAGCTGATGGAGTAACGCCTACGGTAGCTGCCTGGGAGGATTGGTGTCACAGGCAGGCGGAGGGGGAGAACGTGAATAATGCTCTCACTCCGATTCCTCCACTCTCCTCTTGCTTCCTCTGTCTCTCTCTGGTCAATGCGTTGCTCTATCGCTAGCGCTCTCTCCTTTTTGCACACATTCATTTGCTTTCTCTCTATCCCTCACCCCCTTCATCTCTGTCTACAATATAGCAAGATAAACAGAAACCCTAAGAAAAACACATGCTGTGTGACTGATTACTGGCCCCTGACTGAGGGTTGAGGCCCCCCACCCATTCCAGACTTGCAGCCTCCGGCAGTTGATCATGGGAAACTGACTGACATGACAAAAGTATTATTATGCTCCTGTATGTTGGGCTGCTGAGGAGAACTGGAGAAGGAGGGATCCAGGGGCCTATGCACACGTTTCGCGATCTATCGTTCCTGAACGTGTACATTTCCCTTTTCATCCGGAAATCAAAGAAATCATATACTTCAGAGAGAAAATATTTCATCAGTGTGGAGACCACCTGTGGCTTCATGTGAGAGAATTAATTTAATAAATCATGCTGGAACTGTTAAAACAAGACAGAAGCAAATTAAAAGCAAATAGGTAGTCAATAAATTACCCTGAAGTGGGTCTATTGTGTGTACAGAAATTCCTTATTTGACCATTATGTAAAGTTAAATCTTTTCCTTATTTTTGTTTTACCTCTCCCCATCCTGTATCTTTACAGTGTTACAATTTGGTTAAGCTGAATTCCAGTAGACACTGCAGTGATTTATCAGCTACAAATCAACTTGGTGAAACCACATTTGTTTCCCTCGTGCCTGCTCTGGAGACGTTACAGCATCATATCCTGATATGTTTTTTTGTAACATATTTATTTGTCTCTGTTGTTACTTTTGCCCACAACAACATTTAACACTGCTAGGACTTTCATAAGGATGTGGTTGACTGTATATGGCCTTCTGGGAGCGTTTCTGTATGTAAATGGCTGTAGTGGTTTACACCCATGGCATTGATTCCCTCCAAATGGCAGCTTAAACCCTCCTCCACCTGCACACAGGACATGACAGACGTGATACCGGACAGATGACAGATTGCGTCAGCGAGCTGCCGCTGCCACGTCAGTCTTTTGGCAGTGCCATTTCTTTCTCCCACAGGCCCGGTGTCCAGATGATCGCACCAGTCTGTTTTCTGATGCCTGTTCCATTTCATTTCCATCAAAAAAAAAAGAAAAAGAGAGTCAACCTGACATCACTTGACAAATGCAATCAAAAGAGATTAAAATCAAAATGGTTTTCTTTGTGTTTCCAGCTCCTGCTGTTTGATGTTAAATCCTCGTGTTGCCACCAGAACTGACAGCCCTATCTCATGTGATCCCTCGCTCTCAACCACAAGGCCATCGCTCAATTCATCGGCGTCTTGCTAAGCCACTGGCGAGCTCTCAAAGAAGAACTCGAAGACGCTTTTTGAAACAAAGAGGCTGGCGAACGTGGCAGAGGAAAGAGCAGCAGCACTAGTAAGTTAATGCAAAAACACTCACCGGTACTGGCACTTATGTAAGAGGACGGGTGACAATTATAACGTGACAGAGTGCGAGAAAGATAAAGGAAGATTATCTGGACAGTATTGACACAGCATAAACAACAGCAAAGCTACGAGGAGGGTGCACTCCTTAAACATGTTTTTTTGTTTTGTTTTTTGGTCTTTTGGCTGTGATTTTGTGTTGCAGAAATACACCAGCTCTGTCAAGTCAAGCTTATAAAGGAGTTCTAGCTTTGCCTTCATGTTCTAACACTCGTCCTGCATTTACGCATGTGCAACAAAACAAAGATAAATTCGGCTCAGATAGGCTGTGGCTGAGAGGATAGTGCGGTTGTCCATTAAGCCCAGGGTTGGTGGTTCAATCCCAGCTCCTGCTGTCCACATGTCAAAGTGTCCCTGGAGGAGGCCAGCAACACAGCAACTGTGTCCCCATCGGTGTATGAATGTGGTGTGAATGTGTGTCCCCTGTCTGTTTGTCTGCCCTGCAATTGACTGGCGGCCAGTCCCTGCCTCTCACCCAATGTTAGTTGGGATTGGCTCCAGCCCCCCCTGCGACCCTTTGGGATAAGCAGTCTGGATAATGAATGAATGAACAAAACAAAGAAGAGTACAAATGTACATTTAGCTTTCATTCAAGTTTGAACTGAAATGTTTAGAAGGTATCTTGTCAGAAAATAAATTAAGGACATACAGTATATGCATCTTAAACAGAAGTGTAGCCCTGAATCATATGTTAGGTCTCATTTATCTAGAAGCCAAAGATCTTAAGTGGCACCATTGAAAACTGGCTTTTTGAGGTCAGCAGAATAAATGACATTCATATTGTGCGAACTGTGTGATTTGGGAGAAGTGATTATTTTTCTTTCATGCCGCACAAACTGTGATGATGTCCAACAAAACCCTAAAAAGATTCTGGCATACAGACGTTCAAAAACGTATTGGATGTTAAATTTTGATGTGTTTTATTTTGCCATCTTGGCCTCAAAAGCCTGGAAAAGAAGCCAAGACGGATGGCTACGCGGAGCATGTTCTGTCATGAAGGTCAGAAAATGTGCTTTGGAAATTTTTATTTATTTATTTATTTTTTACTTTTTGTAGTATTGCTTTTAAAATGTATAAGCAGCCCTTTGGAGCTGAGAGCTGTCATCACTTGCTTTGAAGAGTGGGTGAGAGGTGAAGCCTCGAAACTTAAGGTAATGGGCGGCTGGCCAATGTGTATTTATGTTTTCTTGTAAATGACATGGTAGAAATAGCACTGTGAAGTAAACAAATGCCATCAGTGAAAGACACAAAACATACTGTAGTTCTGTCAATGTAACTTGCAATTCCAACATAATATGGCATTCCCCCCCCCCCAAGATCTGAGGTAACATATTTGATGGGAGAATAAATGCAGTGACTGGTTCTGTACTGTAATAAGGTCCTGGGGGGGGGAGTGCAGTAAACTTTAAAAAAAAATCTTGCAAACAAGCTAATAATTACAAACAGCTAATTGTGCTCACACGATTGACTAGAGGGAAGCTAATGAAAAGATAATCACCTGCACACACACACACACACACACACACACACCCTTCCCGTCCTTTGTGTGCCCTGTTAAAGAGCCTATTCCGAGGGGACCGTACCAGGAGGTTGGCCCAGATACCCAGCAGGTCTAAAGGACACACATTTGAATCAAGTTAGGTTCAGCAGCATTCATGGGACTAAAGATCCACCACAAAAGGCACTCTTTCTAATGTGTACAGTAAAACTAACCACATCGCTGTTTCAGTGTCGGACCATGAACATGAGCCCTGCACACCGCTTGCGTATCCTCATGGACTTTTGCGTGTGTTCACTGGCGATCACTCATCTCATTTCACGCGTGTGACAAATCTGCTGTCTGGAAACAATATCATCAGAGCCCCCAAGGCTGTTTTTTTTAAATGAATAATGCAGTATGTCGTGTCTGCCAAACAATCCTTGAAGCAGTATTTGTAGTGTGCGCGCGTGTGTGACAAAAAGCACCAAAAATCGTATGAAACCACATTAATTTTTATTTAGCCTGTTTTCTGCATCTGACTGATTGGACGTCGGCTCAGAAATATTCCACAGTCTGAGTCTGTTTCTTGACTGATGGTAATTTGGTGTGAGAGAGGAGAAGATGGGTAGCTTTCCCAAACTCTGGCTCTCACAGCTGAGGCCTCTAACTCCTCTCTAGGGATGCTAGATAGCTTAGCATGTGGCACATAATATACTGTACCGTGTGTGCTCACAGAGAATGTATCACCTGGCAGGTGGCTGCCAAAGCTTTCCTACATTTTTTGCTTTACAGCATGAAAAATACCCTCTGAGCTCTTGAAAGACTCAGCTTTCTTCGCTCATCATTATTAGCATCGCTCAAACAAAGAGAACGGCCACTTGCATCACTGTTCAATTTGTTGATTGATTAATTGATCCCCCTCCAAACTCAGGACTGTTACGGACCGAAGGAAATTGCCCGTGAGGATTTATGGCCTCATTTAGATTAAAGTGTTAGAGAGTCAATTTACATTTTAAATGGAAACATTACCTTTCCTGTCCCAGGATCAACCGACTGTTTATGAGTCACTATAAACACAAACACAGTAAAGACGTCACCCTAATGTCAACTTTATGGTGCCGTGGCGCGCACCCACTTACTCCCGCCTGTCTGCCTCAACATCCATTTGGCCTGGTTTTCCTGGTGCAGGTGTGTGACAAAGTCTTAAAATAAAGTGGGAGGCAGAACCTGAATCTTAGCTTAAATCTCAATTTTTTTAATAAGCTCTTTTTTGGTGCATTTTATATATTTATCAGATAGAGTAAAGGAAAAGGAAAGGAAACAAAGGAAAGAGAGAGAGAGATGCAACAAAGGTCCCCGACTGGACTCGATCCAGGGACCAACAAAAGACTGGAGCACAGTAAGAAATGTGCAGCCTTTCCTGTACAGATGATATGTTACGACACTACTGTGTCATCATCAGTATAATATATTTACAACAAACGATTGCAAACTGTTTTTCTGTCAACACTTGTTCTGAGAGTTGAAAATCATGTACCGTTTTGGTACTATGGTATTTTAATCCCACTATTTAGCATTTAGCATAACACTTACTTAATAGTTTATTACACACTATAAAGTAGCTGTGAGCAGCTATAAGGACATTTGAAGTGTATTGTCCCAGACTGTAACTCCCCCACTGAAGCATTTCACAAATAACAAATACATGAAAACACACTTACAAATGTATCTAAGCTGCTAATTAATTACTGCTAAAAACCATGAAAACTACAACGTATTTAAAAGAATATATAATAATAATTGATATTCTTTTCAAATGCTACTTGACATACAGTCAAAATATAGAAATGTGCCAAAATGCGAGTGTCCATTATAGCCATCCCACTGCCTGCCAACAGAAATGTTGTGTTCTTAAAGTAGAATTGTTCACTTTTAAAGGAGACAGAAGCGCCTAAAACCGAGAGAGCATGCAGCCCATTTGTGTGTGTTAGCAAACTGTGAAACCGTGTGTGTGTGTGTGCGTGTGTGTGTGCGTGTGTGCGAGAGAGAGAAGAGCAGCACAGTGATCCCTCTTCAGTGGAAAGGTTGAGGCGTGGGAGGATGCCGAGCGAACCAGAGGTAGATATTTATCGCAGGAGTGTGTCGTCTGGAGTCAAGTCTGGCAGTGAGTGGCCAAGGTGTGAGTTTGGTCTCCAAAAGGCATGTTTTATAGATGCACACATACAGTAGCACACACACACACACACACACACACACACACACACACACACACACACACAGTCACAGCACGCATCAGTGGCGTTTCCATGGATCTGTATAAGAGGGCCACACTCCCTCCTCAGCAACCGAGTCATGTGTTTCTGGTCGCCAGTGGCAGTTCATCACAGCCAGATGTTGGACGCCATGGACACAGATGTCTAGTAATGACCAGCAGTCAACTAGATGTTCATACAACATTCTGACGTCCACACACATTGAGCTTGTACATGTGTGTGCAGCAGCTTATGGTAGGCTATCTGCCTGAAATGAGATTCAAAAGGTCAGCCTGGCTCGCCTCAAACACACACACACACACACACAGGTCCAATAAGCCTCACCAATATTAATGAATCCACGTGACAACTGTCTGATTTTGACTCATATTTTTTGCGTTAGATGGCAGCACAGAGATGCCTTCCAGCAGCCTGCAAAGCCAGCTGGCCTCTCCACAGATACAACAGGCTACGCAACGTCTCACAGCAATACCGCTAAAAAAATAACTGGAAAAATCCCACACAGCACAGCTCCATGTAAGACAGCAGCGTTTCTCTCTCTCTCTCTCTCTCTCACACACGCACACACACGCCGCCGTGGTTCACTCTGCGAGCTGCTGCTCCAAACAGATCCGTGGAAACAGCCCCCTAATTGCACAGACACACAAACTTACCCGCCGTCACTCGAGGGACGCAGAGGCAGCCGAGGACGAGCAGGAAAAATCTCTCCATCTTTCGAGCGCCGGCGCGACGTGCGGTCCCATTGACTCTGTCCGGAGGCGCTGCGTTGGCCGCCGGACTGCTGTGCTGGTGTGTTGCGCTGCTCGGCATCCACGTCAGTTCATGCGTATCGTCTCGACGGGAAAAGGGACGACGGCGGTCTGTCAGCTGCCTTTCAGCACCTCGGACAGCGACGCCTCCGCTCATTCAACAGCCTCAGACTGCCCCCCCCCACCTCACCCCACCCGCCCCCGAGCCGCCAGCGACCAGCGACCAGCCAGCGAGCATTATCTCGAGCCTGGGGCAGAATCGTTCGCCTCGTCGCTCCTCCAACTGTGCTCCAAAAAAGGAGAAAAACCAAAACCCTCCCCGAGAGGTGGTGCTGCTGATGCTGGAGAAGTGGTGCCGATGCTGGTGATGCTCGAGGTGGTGCCGATGCTGGTGATGCTCGAGGTGGTGCTGATGTGGTGATGCTGGAGGTGGTGCTGATGCTGGTGATGCTGGAGGTGGTGCTCAGCGCCGCTCGGCTGTTGCAGACACAGTGAAAGGTGCTGTCTTCGTGTTTGAACGCCTGGACTGTCCCCGCCTGCCACACGGACCCCTGACAGTCAGCCAGAGGCTGCAGGACAGCGGCAAGACAGCCAGGCTAAATAATCCACAAAATATAGGTCACCAAATGCTAAAAGAACCAGAACACAAGATGAAACTCGTAGAGACCCGCTGTTCTCTGTTGGTTAGTTCAGAAGCAGCGTTCTCCGTCCCGTGTATTTCACATCACAAACACTAACTGATCAAATACAAACTTGTCACCAAAAGCCCTCTGCTTTGATCGAGCATGGCTTCTTTCTCTCTCTCTCTCTCATTCTCCTGCTTCACTTTGCCCACTCAGTGAGCCGGTACTCTCAGTGCTGCTGCCCACTCATCGATTAAATATGCATCCAGCGGCCCACGCAAAGATAACGTCTGTGTTTTGAACTGCTCACCCTCCCCCCCACTTCCAAAACAAACACCTCTTAGACTTTAGCACTGAGTTGACCCCCCACGCCCCCCTCTCACATTGTTTCAGAAGCACCGAGCGGGGTGGAGAAGTGGATAAAGTCTGCATACAGTACCTGGTGGTGTCCCTGCGGCGCGATGTGGACTTGAAGCTTCCCGGGATGTGTGTGTGTCTGTCTGTGTGTGTGTGTGTGTGTGTGTGTTGTGGGGGGGAGTGAAGGCTGAGTCCGGAATGAGGAGACCGGTGCTGTCCCCTAGCTGTGTCCCCAAGAAGTGTTTCTTCGCCCTGCTGTGCACCTCGATTCACAGCCTGCTGTTGGTGGTGGTGGAGGGCTTATTGTGCTGGGGCTGGGTTTTTTTTGTTTTTTTGCATGCTTCACTCTCTTGTAGGCTACTGCTCTCTCCCCCCATCTCTCTCTCTCTCTCTCTCTCTCTGTGTGTGTCAGTGAGAGAGAGGGAGGGCATAAAGAGAGTTGGTACTGACACAGAAAGAGCTGCACTGTGCCAAACACCATGGTGTTGGAAGCATTCACATCCTTTCCTTGAGTTCAAGTTCAAATAATGTAAACACACTCCTTTACAGGCGAAAGTGCTGCATTGAAAGAGCGTACAAGTAGCATTATCATAATATTCTACTACTAAAAAATTATGTTATTAGGTTACAACAGCGGATGCGTGTTAGGCTTCTGCAACTGATCACATGCATGGTATGTTAAATCTTTGTTAAGTAACTACAGTAATAATCAAATAGGCCCCCAAGACTGTTTCCCCTCAAAACCAATCAAAATCTGTAGGTTGCCTCCCAATTAACAAGCTGTCAGAATGATGGCATCATGTATGGTGAATAGACCACTGGGGGATGTGGACACAGTCAGTGTTACAATTTATTTGAGCTCATAATGATGTTTTCTAGTTCCGGGACGCTGGAAGGGCGAAAGACGCTCAGCCAGGACGCCCTCCAAGAATGGTCGTTATCAGTTACAGAAATATACTTCAGAGAATGATAATACTCTAATGTTATGCAGTTTAAGGGTATAATATTACTATGATATTTAGGTATATTCAAATACATTCAAAAGGTCTGTATTTCACTGAGTAAAAGTTGTGTCTAAATTAAGTGTGTTAATCCAGGATGAATGCGGACTAGACCTTGTTTGTAGTGGCCTTGATCCACTTATATATAAATGATGTGTGCTAGAATGTTGCTTGAAGTAGAAAACTGTAAGAGGTACACCAGAAATGCGAGATATTATGGAACACATGGATTTGTGGATGGACGGACACTTAAGCACAGTTATGGACTGAAACAGAGAGTAATGTTGGCTTTTGAATGTTTTATTGTGAATTTGAATACAGACACAATCTGTACGCCGAACTGAGTACTCCTGTCTTCAGTGCTGCTGCGCTTTGTCTGTATGTTTCATAATTTCTATATTGTTGCTGTGGTACCAACAGTGGGACCCGTAACACATGCAACACATGAAGCATTAGCAAAAAAAATCTCTGCCCCCAGCAAACTCAACTCCTTCAAATTTACTGCAATAATATAGTTCAGCATTAGCAAACACGTCCATGCTTCTTGTGTTTTATTTCTATGTATTCAGCTAATATTACTGTTGTAGCCATGGTAGAGGTTCTCAAAATCGCTCTGTGCATCTGTACTAATGTCATCACATCCATACAAAACACAAACCATTTAAATCTGAACCAGTTAAGAATAATAAAGTGAAACTATTACACATTTTTGCAAATGATGAGTGTTTTTTAGGAAGAGTTTTCTGCGTGGATATAGAGCATTTTCTTTCCCCAAAATATAGTTTCCTGGCTGTCCATTCATAAATTAGAATTCATGACTATCTGAAAAATGAAAACACAAGACCCTTCGGTGATAGGGTGTGCATGTGCTACCATTGCTGCACACAAACTCTGAAAACACTCCTGCAATGCTGTTGGGACTCTCAGGGAACTCTCAAATTCCTGGGCCAACACAACGTTAATGGTCTTTAAATTCAGCACTCAGCAAACACATAAAGGACTCAGCCCAAGCGAGTAATTTGCTGCTGGAAATTGGCCTCACTGATACTTTACAGTCGCCTACATTAAACGCAGATCAAGCAGAAAATCAGCAATAAATCTGATGTCTTTATGGACATTCTTAGTTCATCTATGTTCCTGTGAGCGTCGACCCACCGGAGGGAGACGTTTATCTCAGTGTGTGTGTGTGTGTGTGGTAGCGTCAGTGTTTGGTCAGGGAAAAGGATTTGTATTGTCCCTGTAATAATTTTTCAAAAAAGGGGGAGCAGGGAGGCCATGAAGTGGAACATCTAAAGGTATAGCTGTTACGCTCATATTATCCAGCTCTTTGCACGGCCCCTTCTGCTAACACTGACTGTCTGCCCACTGCTGCCTCCCTGCTTATCGCCGAATGAAACAAAGGCACCCGACAGCTTAGTGACACAGTGGAGGCAAGAGCAAAGGGTGAGAACTGATTTGGTGACACATTCACGGTGATTAGATGTTGTTAGTCTGTTAGCAAGCATTTGGCACGCTCGTTAGCTTGGAATGCTTTTTAACTCCTCAATATAAACTCTTTATGGAATAAAATGATTTGCGGTCTTGTTAACAAAATGCCAGGGAGGAGTAAATAACCCAGTACACACAAAACAGGGGGAACTAGTCTACTATGTCCCGGCCTTGCTAGCACGTTAGCACGCCAGACGCTGTAGTTCACCAACCAGCTATTCATAAATCCATTACTTACTGTAGTTTGAACGTAAAGTCCTTCAGAGGTTTCACCAGCTAGTTTCAAATGAGTGATTTACTAAATTGCACCATTAAATCTTAAGAAATTATTTAGCTAATTTAGATGTTAACAATGTGTAAATCAGTTGCCCTCTGAAAAATTTAAACGGACACCAAAATGAATGTCTCTATCATTTTTACTATTTGGATTTTTGGGGGGAAAAGCCACCAGGATACCCCAGGAGGCGCTGGAGGAGGCGGAGAATACAAACATCTTGGATATCTTGTTGCCGCCACCACTACAATATGAGGTGGTTGTTCAGGCGTCTGCAAATAACCTCCTGGACCTCTATTATGGTCCATATAGTCATTGTTAGTTGCTATAGAACATAAAATCCTATATATATTGCAGCCACGGGGCATTAGTCCATGGCTGTTTGGGACAATTTAGACATTTTGTTATGCAATTCATATGAAAATGCTGAGGCATGGAGCTCAGCCATTATCACTTTTAGCCACAAAGTAAGAACTCCGTCTGACCAAGCACAACGGCCACAGAGGGTTATAAAAAAAGACCAAAACAGTTGCAAAAATCCACAACCTGATATAGCATTATTTTTTTCTTAAACACAGAATAAAACAGCAACTAAGCGACATCCCGGCATGAATATTTGACACGCACCAATTTGTCCTGATGTGACATTGGAGCTTACTGGGACTTTTCTGCCTTTCAAAATGAGTTTGGATTATGAGCTCTGGCAGGTCGCTCGGAGGTGAGGACCGGGACCAAGAGGGGATTTTTTTTAGAGACTGGTGAGGGTTTGGGAGCGGGGATGGAGGGAATAGGAAGCGAGCCTTTGTTCCTGTTTCAGCTTGATAGGATTGGGACCCTGGCCCAGGGAGAGGAGACACAACAAATACTGATGCTGCGACAGCAGGAGAAGTTAAGATTAAACCTTCCAGCAGGTTTTATCTTACCTTAAGAGAAGAATGAGAATTCACATGTGGAATAAGTTCAAAATACGTCTTTACTTTCTCTCACCTTCTTTAGACTTAGTCTGAACATTCTGATTGGCACCCACTGTTGACATGTCAGGAGGAACGAATGCATTGGTTCTGCTCACACGTGGAGCAACTGTAGCTCTTGGATGATTGAGTTCCTGCTCATAATCCCATTACAGCACCGCATTCAGAGTTCAGTAGCTTTGTGGGAAGACACGCTCTGGAAATGGGGAAAATCTGAAATGGCAGCAGCTCAGTGACTCAAAGCTCCTTATGGCAGAACACGGAAGATGAAGCTTTTAAACGGAATGAAAATTAAACTAAATGGATTTTAACGGTAGCAGAAAGCACTGCACCGTCGGACGGGCAAAAAGTAAACGCCTGTCTTTGTCAATATTGTTCGTTGGTTTTGTAATTCTGACGAAGGGCAATTTTATCTGTCGACATGCTTTGTTGAGATGTGTGTTTTTCTCAGCATCCAAGCGTGCTTATATTAGAACAAAATAACATTTGAATTGCAGTTTTCTATTTGCACTAATCGTGACATGCAATACTAGAGAACACAAGAACAAAGCTTCTTTGTATTTTGGAAGTGACGCCCTGTTGTGACACTTGGGTGTCACCAGGTATAAAAGCTGAAGAAAGGAGACAGTCCTTCGAGCAGCATAACTTAGCGTTGTGTGAGTTGTTGAACATCTCTGTATGTGATATAACTCTGCTCCTTCTTGCGCAAGAATAAAGTAACCTGAGTAATGATTTTCTACCTGGTCTCGAGTAGAATATTTTTCTAACAGGTTAGTATTGTACTTTTTACACTATTGCGCTTGTTTGAGATATAGTTTCTTTGAAGATAAAGCTTTACATTTAAAATACATTAGCAGCTAATAAATACATTGTTACAGCTTAAACCACCAAGCAGTATATGAAGTAGTTATAATTAACTTTAAGCTACAACATTAAAATGCTTCATACACAGAAAATACATCAGTATTAATAATCTAATACTATAACACTGACAGGAGCCATTCTGTAGCCTAATAGTGCTTTTACTTTTGAAACTTTATTTGCATTTTTCTGCAAATACTTCTGTACTTAAGTGAAAATTTAAATACATGACATTTACTTCTAGTAGATTATGCTGCAACTGCATACATTATGAGATTCCCCAAACTGCTAATAAACCACGGAGATGCTGCGTAAGACTTTCACGCAAGCTTCTGGATGGGTTAAATGCAAGGAAATAAGCATTCTCACAAAGGGAGTGTCACCCCCGTTGAGTAATTACTGGAAATTCTGCCCCACAGGCTGATCATACAACTCAACTGTCAATTAGTTTCGCTTTATTGAAATGAATATTTGAATCGCTGAACTAGTTGGAGATAGGCTAAGAGTGTGGGCAGTGATTCAAACAGTATGGAACCAGGATATCCTGAATCCTGTACCCGAATAAACAGTACGTGCAATCTGCTCATCTCAGCAGCTGCGTAAATGAACCATAACTGAGCCTGTTGTGTTAAAAACCAGCTGCCATGTGCTGATCTCAACAGACCTATTTATAGCTTTCAAAGGTTTTGACAGAAGAGTGACTTCCAGTCGGCATTCTGCAGCCCATTTCATACATGTTTTGAGCTGTTCGCTGTACACCAGACAGATTAAAAAGCTGACAAACTGGTAGGTCCACAAGAGGAAAAAAATAATTATGTCTTTGCATTGGCTGGAGCAGCTTGTAATGTTTTTATGTGCTTGTAATGGAAGCACATAAAAACCCCACACTGTCATGTTTATGTTAGCCAATAGCTTGAGAATATTGAGAATATAGTCAGTCACCTTATAGCAATTAAAATTCCTTAAGGATGTTAAGGGTGTTAAAAGAAATAGTATGATAACCAGTGAACACATGAAAGGCTCATCTGCGAATACATTCTGTTCAATAAAAGCTTTTCTGCTAAGTGCTATAATCTAGTTGACCCAGAGCCAAGACACAGATATGACTTACTAAAAACAGGAAACAAAGAGTGAAAAGGTTATAAAGCTATTTTAACACTACACTACCCTACATCTTTTCTAAAAGTGGATACATCTATCTTGTCCTGTGTTGTTCCACAGAAATCTCCTCAGGTTCCTACCTTTTCACTGTAGAAGGAAAACAGCTGCGTCAGGTCTGAACAGGAGTTGACATAGTTGCCTGCCTTTATATCTGTTCCACGCCTTCTTGCATCTGGTCCATCGCCCTGAGCGAAGTAGACACACCTGAGTACAGCAGAAGTCTGAAATAGGCTGAAATTAGAAACACACTGTAAACATGTCACTCCTTGTATGACGCAGCCAAGACGAGGGGGATGGGGTATTCCCACCATGTGTAAAGTACGGGAGCAACATCTATAATACAATCGTATACAGTAGCCCTAATAGTTAGATTGTATGTCAGAGCCATGGATGGATTACAAAACCTTGGGCCCATCGGCACAGACTATTAACAGCAACCAAGTTGTTTTTAGTGCCTGAAACCTAACCAAACCTTGAGATTGTCGCATCATAAAACTGTTACTGTTATTATACGATTATTTTTATCCTAAACGATTTTAGGTGACATTGGTAAATGATTTTTTCCTGCCAACAGGTCCGTCAGATCAGAAAACACAGTCTGTGTCGTTCTTGAGTGCATGGACAAACATCAGGATTATTATGGATTGCCATGATATTTTGTGCAGGCATTCGTGGTACCCAGCGTGTCGTGGATATGTCTGTTCTCTCTCCTCCCCCTGTGTTTTCCCCTCTCCCTGTGTTCGAGTGCGCTCTAGTCTGTCCCTGTGTTTGTGGGTGTATCCTGGACTGATGATTCAGCACAGCTGTTGCTCATCTACCACTCACCCCTGCAGTCCTCTTATTTCCGGTTCTTCATTCCAGTCTTCGCCAGATCCTCCTGTTTACCAGTGTGGAAACTTTGTCTGGGCTGCGCTCGTGTAGTTTTGCTCGGGTTTGATGTCTCTGCGATCCAGATCATACCTGACAACATTGGACTTTTAAAATAAGGGACATTTTCTGGCGGCTCCCACCACCCAACCACTACCATGTAAATGTAAACACATAAGGGTACACACATTCAGGACATACACGTTTATTTACAGTGTGTATTACTTGAATGAGACATTACATTATGTTTTCATTATGCATTCTTTTCATTGTGACACTTGCTACACTACAGTTGAAAAGGCCCTATTATTTTTGGCGCAAAGCATCGACTTCACCTCAGCTTTGGCCACTTGATCTGCCTCCAAAACATTTCCTGTCACAAATGCAGTCATTGACGGGGTTAATTTTTGTGCTTGGAAGATTTTTCATGTTGGCTAATGTCACTTTTCCCCATCGTGTGCAAGACTAAAATCTGAATGGCACACTTTGCAAACAGCATGAGTTTGCCTGACTTTGCTTTTCATTAAATAAGGGAAGGTCTCCTCCCATTTGGCTAAGTACTTGCATAGAGTTTTAGCTTTTTTGGCAGGTACAACCGCATCTCCATGATGTGAGAGTTCCTTCTCCACACGGGCACGAGCTCTAACCCCCTTTCGTCGCACCATGTCGCATGAAAGGAAGAGGAATTTGGTGATCTTGGGCCATGAAAAATCTATCACAAATAGCTGAGACATGGATGAATTTGTTAAAATGTTTGCCAAGAGAAACAGGAGACTGATGTTATAAATAGATAGAGATAAATGAGGGGTAAAGAATTGTTATGGGAAAAAAGAGAAAAAAAATAGATTTATAACATGCTCTGATTGTACACTGTTGGATTATATGTATATAGTTACACTGAAGTTTGAGTATAGAATTGATTAGTTGATTCAGCTGTTTTCTTTGGCACTTTTTAGTTTGAGTTTGAATAACAGTACCTTCATTATGTATAGTTACATTGAACTTTTTATGATGCACAACATAAGTTATTAGCTAATTCAGTTGTTTTCACTGGCACTTTTCACTAAAAGTTTGAATAAAACTACTTTCTATTTTTGTAAACAGTGGGTTTGATGAGACCTCAAATGTTTCAAATGTTTTATTGAATGGTAAACAAACCTGCCCTCCTGACTGAAATCATAGGGTAGTTAGCAAACTTAGAAAT
>JAVQJF010017451.1:0-47550 GCA_036023855.1 Gadopsis marmoratus | reverse complement strand
TCAGTGTCACTACTGGTAGCATGAGGCGACACCTGGACCCTACAGAGGTTGCACAGGCAGTCCAACTCCTCCAGGATGGCACATCAATACGTGCCATTGCCAGAAGGTTTGCTGTCTCCCAGCACAGTCTCAAGAGCATGGAGGAGATTCCAGGAGACAGGCAGTTACTCTAGGAGAGCTGGACAGGGCCGTAGAAGGTCCTTAACCCAGAAGCAGGACCAGTATCTGCTCCTTTGTGCAAGGAGGAACAGGATGAGCACTGCCAGAGCCCTACAAAATGACCTCCAGCAGGCCACTGCTGTGAATGTCTCTGACCAAACAACCAGAAACAGACTTCATGAGGGTGGCCTGAGGGCCCCACGTCCTCTGGTGGGCTCTGTGCTCACTGCCCGGGATCGTGGATCTCGATTGGCGTTTGCCATAGAACACCAGAATTGGCAGGTCTGCCACTGGCGCCCTGTGTTTTTCACAGATGAGAGCAGGTTCACCCTGAGCACATGTGACAAACGTGAAAGTGTCTGGAGAAGCCGTGGAGAACGTTATGCTGCCTGCAACATTGTTTAGCATGACCGGTTTGGTGGTGGGTCTGTGATGGTCTGGGGAGGAGTCAATAACATAAGATTTGAAAACACATTTTCAGGTACTTTAAAGCATTGTTGTTCACTCCAGTGGTGAGAGGAAAGTGAAATGATGTTTGAGCCACAGCAATGATGGCAGAAGTGTATGTGTAAGATTTGAATGAGCCCTTGTTAAGCTCTGAATAGGCAACAGTTAGTGAAGTGTGGTATTGCTGGTCATGAAGGACCTTTGGTTTTATCCGTTAAACTGAAAACAGCTGAACAGAACTTATTGACATTGTTAGGATAGGCGCGACCTCACAAACTAACTGCAATATATATGTCTGTTTTAGTGTTTTATGATACTTCACCATGCAGATTGGTATACTCTATCAATAAATTATCTTTCACAAATACATTATGGATAGACATACTGTAGTCAATAGAAAGTGTTGAAGGAGTTGACAATGTGGATAATATTGAATATTGATAATATTTCACCTTTACGTACCATGTATATTTTAGTGGTCGTACTTGGAGGACACACACACACACCTACACACACAGAGCAGACGAAAATCACACAGTCAAGAATCACTCGCCCACCTGTCCAACTGAGAACAAAGCACTTTTAAATCTTATGTGAGAGCAATCTTAGTCATTGTGAACAATGGGCACCATTATGTTGTCCTCGGAGCTCCTGCAGTCTTTCACTAAGTAGTTGCTCTAAAGAGATAAATCTACCAGAGTAAATAGGCTATATGTGTTTACTAATGGTCTGTCACTAACTCATGTCCCTGTAAAGCTGAACAAATGGCCCGTGTGCAGGTGGTGACAGCTTGCTGGTTTGATATCATTACTTTCTGTACAGTACATGTCCTCTTCACGGCGACATTCATAAGCTGCTCTCTGGCAACAGTGTGTTTTTCCCCAGAATTCCCATTTATATTACTTCAATCCATATCAGAGCAGAGCGTTACAGATTAGACAGAGACCTCTCCAGTAAATCTGGAGAAGCATTGGACAAATATTACCCAGCTAACAGACTTTTAGCCACACTAACAAAATGGCCCTAGGGATGTCAATGTTGACCTGTTGGTTGGTCCATTGGATGGAGTGCCATGAAACTTTGTACATTTATGGTGCCCGGAGGATGAATCCTAATAACGCTGGTGAACCCCTAGCAACCTCTAGCACCACTAGCAAAGGTCAAAGATTTTACTTAAACTTTGCGTTATCTCAAAATCTACAGGAATGGCACAAAATGTAGTGCAGACATTCATGATTCTCAAACTTTCAGGTTCTAATGACCTTGGTGATCCCTTGATTTTTCCCTCTAGTGCCACCATGAGGTTGACATTTGTGGTTTTTAACTGTTTTGTCAGTTGCATCCCCTGCAGGATGAATTGTAATAACTTTTGCGATCTCTGAAATTTTCATGTAGAGTCATCATCAGGTCAAAATGTTTGTTTTTAATTTTGGTTTATGACTAAATACCTGCAAAACTGACATTTATGTTTAGTGCTAATTAGCAAATGTTAACATGTTAACACACTAAACTAACAAAAAAAAAATTATATCTGCTAAACTTCAGCATGTTAGTATTGACGTTGTATGCATGTTAGCATGTTGATGTTAGCATTTAGCTCAGTTGTCTCTAAGTACAGCCTCACAGAGCTGCTAGCATGGCTGTAGTCTCTTAGTCTTGTTTCTATTTATTAAGTTACTTGAACATAAAAAGGAGATACACTTTAGGAAATTAGTGCATGCTTTCAGACTTCAAATGGTCCTTAAATTGTGAAAAATAGAATTGTCCTTTCACTTGGATTTAGCAAGCTGTTATCCTGAATCAGTGACACCCAGGCTCATGACTCATGAGCAATGGGAATGTGTGCATGTGTGCAAAGTGTACATGTGCGTGTGTGTGTGTGTGTGTGTAAATGTGTTTTTAGTGGGTGTGAGGTGATGTGAGCTCGTCGGGGTTGTGTTAGTGGAAAAGGTTATGAGCCACTGTTCCATTTAAAATAAAACAATCTTCATGTTAATCTGTGCCGTTAATCCTGTTTTGCTGTGCGTCTGTGCAGCAGGTTTCATCTGAGATGTCGTCAGATCAAAAGCTGGCTTCCCAGAAATCCAATGAAGCTGGACAAAGAGGCCTTGCCTGACCTGGAGGAAACCGACTGCTACACAGCCCCCTTCAGCAGAGCACGCATGCATCAGTAAGGAGGACATATACACATGCCACCATGGAAACTCACGCACATGATCAGAGCGTCACATGATGGCAGTGTGTCAGTAGTGTTAGCTGATTTTTCTCCTGCTCTCTAAGCCTTATTTCCCTCTCATCCATCACATCCACTCATGTCCTGAGCTCACAATGTGGAAGCTAGAAACCAGATGATAAAAGTTGCACTATAAAGTGAAGTCTTGTATATTTTATAGCTTTGATGCAGAACTCAGAGCGATAAAGACAAGTAAGATACAGCAGCGGATGCCCATGAAGTAATTCGATTTCTGCCCTATTGCTTCCTGTTTTTTCATTTTCAAGCATCTCTTTGATGAAAGGCATCATCTATTCTCATCTGTCAATGAATCATTTCCACTTTTCCTTTGCCTGTCAGCTTCGATGTTGTTTGGGAGAATAATGGTGCTGGAATGAGCACAGATTTTAAATCACAAATTGAGTTTTAATGAACTTCCCATCATTACTGGCTCAGCTCTCATTAGGGCTTTGACTGGATGATGTTGACGATGAATTACACGATGAATATCTGAAGGAGTGTGCTGTTGTTTTCCTCCCAGCTTCACTATCAACAATAGAGAGACCTTCTTTTCCAATTCCACCAGAAGCAGAATAGTCCATCATGTCCTGCAGCGCACCAAGTATGAGGATGGAAAATCAAAGATGGGTGAGGCACCACACTTGCTGCTTTCTCTTTGTGCTCCTCACATACTGAACACCATTTCTAGTAGTGTCACATTAGTGGCAGGGGATTCCCATGCTCATTATATATAATAATGTACATGTATCCATCATAATGACCTATTTAGACATTTTGTTCACTGAGAAGGGTGTAGAGACTCTATTACACTATATTAGAGTATGTGTTTTTATGTTTGTTTCTTTTATTGCTTTATTTCACAGCAACTTCAGTGTTAACAGACTCAGTGTTAAATAATTAATGCCAATTAGTTGCAAAGGAACAAAAGACACACAGTGAATTCAATAAAACACAATAATTCTGTCTTTATTTCTATTTCTGTGTGTATACTAAAAGCAGCAGTGGCACCAGTGAAGGGGACTAGATTTTGCTGTTAATTTGACTTCAGAGAGCGATAGTAGGGTAGTGGGGGGAATTATGCCTTTGTTTGTTGTTTTGCTGTGGGATGATTAAAATGTGGGCTGCTGCTGAGCTGGTATCGTCCAACTTGTGGTTGATCCCTCCTCTCCTTCTGGCTGTTGTTTTTCTATCGTATCGGCAGTTACCAAACTGTCCATCCACTCCCACTCTACTATCTTGTCTGACTGCCGCCAACATGTTGTGCTGATTAAAGTTTGGCCTCAAAGGGCTGGAACAGATTTCACATTAATATTTTAATACTGTTGACCACTCTACTTTCCAACAAATAAGATTAGCTCTGCCACAAGAGTGGAAAATCTTTTCTCAAATCCACCCCTCCCTGCTTCTGTTCTCGCTATCTGCAGTCTCAGTCAGGGGATGACAATGCAAATGAATGCACTATTGTCCTGTGAAAAATAACATTTAATTCATTACTTCTTCATACAGTACAGGGCAGCCAATTCAGTCAGGTTATTGTGATTGAGACAACAAGTACTTATGGTCCAGCTAAAATAAAAAAGGTTATTTTGAAGTGCTTGCATCTATTTGAAATTCTAACTCGAGTGTTTTAAGCATTTAATGTGCTCGACTATGCAGTTTGTCAATTACATAATGCAATTGTTATGACTGTGGGAGAGTGGGTTTATATGAATCACTCATTGAACCCCACTCTGAATTATGACTGGTACTGAATTTTTAATGTGGTGTCCTTGTGCTTTTATAGCTGCTATAACGACATCCATTGACATTACATGGTTTATTCTGCTGTAGGTATCAACCGGTTATTGGGCAACAACACATATGAGGCTGCATTTCCTCCTCATGAGGTGAGAGGATCGTTACTTGTGCTGAAAAGCTATAGAGACTCAAATTGTCACACTGTGAAAGTCCTCCTGTAATGTGGATTTTCCTCCTGTAATGTAGATTTTCCTGCTCTTTGTCTCATCAGGGTGGTTACAAGAGTAGACACCCAATTAAGACACACGGTGCCCAGAACCACAGGCATCTTCTGTACGAGCGCTGGGCCCGCTGGGGAATCTGGTACAAATACCAGCCTCTAGACCTCATCAGGTAATCAAATTTGAAGCAGATGACAACACCAGGAGCTGCTTTTGGACGCTATCTCTAGACAGAATGAGGTTATGAGCCTCGTTCTGTCTTTGATCATATTCAGGATGTGATGTTTAAATGGAACATAGAGTAGCCCAGTTGTTCATTTACCTGTATAAAGTACATGTTTATAAAGATATCCAGGTTCCTGATCACAGTCTGCTGTCTGAACAAGCTTGTTTATCACTCCCCGACGTCCTAGGATGTCTGATATTGATATCGGATAACTGATGAAGGGTTACTTTATCAGCTGAGGATGAACCCACTGTAGTTCTTGGCTGCCTTGACACTGCTGTGTTTTAGCACTGTCTTTTCCATCTTATCACCATTAACGGAAGAGTAGACCAAGTGACAAGTAATACTGTAGTTTGACATTTTGTGGAATATGCTTACTCACTTTCTTGCCAACAGTTAGATGAGAAGATTGATACCACTCTCAGTACAGAGCTGGATCCAGGAGGTGATGAACTTAGCTTTCTATAAAAACTGTTAACAGGGGAAATACGATATGTAACTCCCTCCAAACCACACATTTTATTCATATTTCTAATTGTGTACAGGTTAAACAAATAAGACATAACATATTAATTATTGCTGGAGGGCAGATGTTTTCTTTACGTCAGACAGAGCCAGGTTAGCCTTGGAATTTTTATGCTAAGCTAGGCTAATTGCCTCCTGAATATTCATTCATTCATTCATTGAACTCCATTTAACATCTCTAGTTGTATTCTGGGAATGTTACAAATCAATAAGAAAATATGTTCTATAGCAAAATTATATTTAAAGTGGCTATAATCAATATTTTTTGTAAAACTATATTGACTTTACCAAGCTTTATAGCGAATTTCAGCTCATTGTTTAGTTACCCGGCCCCCAGCCGCTTTCAGCCACAGCAGGCAGCTGATTACAGCAGAAAAAACTCCAAGAATCCACTGTACACTACCTGCTCAGCACCAAATGACAAACAGACACAATTAGAGACTAGCTGATGAACATAATGGAGCATATAGCAACTAAAGAGCCATATTTTTCCCTCAGGAGTTGGTGAAGACCAAAAGCAGCTTAAAGGAGAGTGAATATTGATCTTACATCCGCCAGGTGACAAGAGACACAGCTCTAAATGAATGATAATGTTGCTCTGTGTTTCCTGGGTGTGTAAATAAGCAATTAATTGCTAACAAATTCTATGTGTGAAAGTAAAAATCAGCTTTTGGAGGTTTATAGGTTTTTGCATCATTCTGATGTGATTTTCAGGTATTTAATTCATTGAATCAGCTAAAACAGGCATTCCTGTATGGCTATGTTATCTATAAATAGTTTTGAAAGAAATTTGATCCATATCACCCACTCCTATAACTCGGTTACAGAAATCTAGTGTATATCATACCTTATCCTGAAACCAGGAACCATTACTGCGATACTATGCATGTACACATACATACAAACATAGCTATTGACTCATTTCCCACCACAGCACTATGCTGTGTGACCTTTCAGTCCAGCTGCCTCCCTATCCATTAGGCTACCACCACCACCTCACAGTAAACTACCTACACCCACAACTTCACTGCAAGTGAACATGGCCAGGTTTAATTAACAGTCAACACAGTTTATTGTTGAATTTTGTCCACTTCGTCTCTTTCCCAGGCGGTACTTTGGTGAGAAAATTGGTCTTTACTTTGCGTGGTTGGGCTGGTACACTGGCATGTTGATCCCTGCCGCCCTGGTTGGTGTTTTTGTCTTCCTCTACGGCCTATTCACGATGGACTCCAGCCAAGTCAGGTCAGTTCACACAACCTGCATACCATATAAAATAGTGCACATACTCCCATGTATTGATATTAATGTAGAATGTGTCATTTAAAACGTGCATTCTTCAGTGTTGCTGTCATTTCCTGATTCATTGTTTCATCAGTAAAGAGATTTGTGAAGCCAACACTACCATCATGTGTCCTATGTGTGAGGAGACCTGTGAGCCCTGGACACTGAGTGACAGTTGTGTCTATGCGAAGGTCAGTGCTGTTCTGATGATATTCATATGTAGTCACAGCATTTCAGTATGTCAGAGGTTCTCTTCTAGCTCCTCACAAACTTGTTACAAACATTTCTAGCTCCAGAAACTCTCATGACCCCACTAGACTAGAGAGTTGTCATGTTGTCACTAGAATTAGAGTATGCCTCAGAGATCATGGAGCTCCTATGGATTATAGTGATATAATAATATATTTGAAACTAATTTAGAACCGTTTTTATTCAAGATGTACAAACAAAAATCAGTATGTTAAATGTTTGATCATTTGGACATTTTTGGAAATACACTTAATTACTTACTTGCCAATAGTTGTTCAAAGGTAAAATCTTTTACACTTAATTTTATGTACAGATTAAATAAACCAGATTTAATGCATTACCCAGTGAGCTTTAGAGGTGGTGTTAATCAGGTTCGTGACTGGTGGACAGAGCCAGGCTAGATGTTTCACCCTGTTTCCAGTCTTTATGGTTTCTGGCTGTAGCTTCTTATTTACCATACGCACACGAGAGTCTCTAGAATCTAACGCTGGGCAAGAAAGTGAATTTCCCAAAATGTCAGCTATTCCTTTTAAGAAATCTCCCATGTGAGGCCCCAAACTCAAGGATGGGTTGTTGATCATCACAAAGTCCTGAAATGTATTTAACAAAAGTGAAGCTGTTGAAATTCAACATATGTCAGAGTCATCTGTAAAGCTGCTATTTCAGGAAGCACTTTTTCAGAGCAGTCCTTCATGTGCTCATGTTTCTAGGTGACCCATCTGTTTGATAATGGCGGCACTGTGTTCTTTGCTATCTTCATGGCTATTTGGGGTAGGTGGAGGCTGTTTGTTTTTTGTCCCTTTTCCTGATTTCTCTGTGTGTCAGTGCTCATGCTTCCACTCTCCACTGAACTCCTCCGAACACATTAAGCTTTTCAACTGACAATTCAATACAGTCAACACATGCAGTGCAGATTCAGGGGCAATATATTTGTCAGCGAATAAATCATGGTCAGGTTTCTCTGACTGAACGTTTGCACTTACACTTCCAGCGCTGTCCTGATGTAATTAGTCGGTTAATTAAACATTTCTCCAGAGGGAGACGGTATCATTCAGCTCACGGGGTTGCAGAATTGCACCATGATAATGGTATATTGCAGCTGTGGTTCCCACAGCTATAATATGTTTGTAATGTAGAGCTTGAGCATTGGTGTACAGGGTCTGGCCCAGATCCATCTATCTGCCAGTGTGGTAAATAATCACCTGTGCCCAGAAGGAACACTTGGCACATTGTGTTCTGAGTTTGGGCTAAATGAAGGCCAAGGAGAGCTGGAGTGTCGAGGGAGGTCCGACCTGCCTCGCTGACTGAGGTCTGTAGCTCTGAATCCTGCATGAAGGTGTTTGGCAATGTGGACCAAAGTAGCAGTACTATGTCAGTGAGTGAGTGCACTCCATGCCTGCTGTGTGTGTGTGTGTGTGTGTGTGAAAATTGGTTCACCCAAGGCACCGAACGTAGGCATCTGAAAAGGCTGCTGTTTCTTTCTCTTTAAACAAAAGTGGGTCAATCTATAATAAACTTGTACATCTTTAACAACAGTCAAAGTTGTTTCTGACTAAGGAATCACATTCTGGTGCTTTTTAAGGCCACAATTCCTTTGTGTATCCCAAATTATAAGGGTTTTACTTTAAATAGATTAACAAATATCACATTTAGGGCTGCAACTAACATGTATTTTCATCATTGATTAATCTGCTTATTATTTTCTTGATTCATTGCTTACTCTAAAAGATGCCACGAAATTGTAAAAAATTACCATCTCAGTTCCTGAACGCCCAAAGTGGCATCCAGCTAACAGCCTTAATAGTCTGAACAACAGACAAAATCCTTAAAATATTCAGTTTTCTATCAAATATGACAAAGAAAGACAGCCAGTTCTCATAAGTGAGGATTGTTTGGCAGTTTGAAAGTGATTATTAAAATTGTTCTGTTGATTGAATAATTGATTAATTATTTCGGCTCTAAACACATGTAATGTGTATAAAGATGTATAAAACATTCATAATGCACATTTCAGAGCTGTGTTAAGGCTGCACAGCATTGATCGACTACTCATGTCAGTTTTCATTAGACGTTCATCCTTCTGCTGCAAAATCAGTTTATTGTCTGTATGTCTAAAGAAACCAGACAGGGCTGAGTCAGTAGTATAGTGTTACAGTGTGCTGTCCATCATACATGATTGCACTGCTCTTTTCCACTGACTCAGAGGTCCATCTGTCGCTGTCTTTGCAGCAATGATACTAAGACGAGTCTTTCCACATATGTTGAATCAAGCGTAGTGTGTGTGCCATACAGCTTTTATAAAAGCCATTTTCTTCTCTTGTGTATCTGTAATAAGCCAGAATACATGAAAAGTCTTGACAGAAAAAGGTTACGAACATTTCTGGTGTTGTGTACAGCTCATGTCATAATGGACGCAGACACAAAAGGAAACAATGCACAATTATGGGGTGAGACATTGTACAAGTAAAGCCTGTTATTGCTGTTGCCACTTTTCCTTGACTTCACCACAGAAACGAAGGCAGTCTGTGAGCTGATGGCTGTAATCAGTTTCCATAATGGGCCACGCGCGTCACTGCAGCCTGTGTTTCACTCAGGATATCTGACCATGATGTGTCGTTTGGTTCTGCATTGTGTCCACTGTCCAGAGCTGCAGTCACATGATTATCAATCATACCTTGTGTTACATATAAGTGTTGATCAGTAATGTGACTGATTCCTGATCCCATCTGCAGCCACGGTATTCCTGGAGTTCTGGAAAAGGAGGAGGGCAGAACTGACTTATGACTGGGATCTCATTGATTGGGAGGAGGAAGAGGTACATCAGCATGATCCTATCATTTGATTCCATCCCATTTTTAGACAATGAAAAGAATAGAAGAGTTTAAGCTTAATCAGGCAGATACATCCACAGTTTAATTGTTCATTCTATAACATGTGTTGTGAATCAGGAGGAGCTGAGGCCTCAATTTGAAGCCAAATACTCCAGGAAGGAGCGAGTCAACCCCATCTCTGGCAAGCCCGAGCCTTTCCAGCCCTTCTCAGACAAACTCAGCCGGCTCATGGTGTCTGTGTCCGGAATATTCTTCATGGTAAACCCTTTGATCTTTGAGTAATCTGCCCTTTTGGGATTCAGGCAGGGAGTGAGAGTGCCATTATTTTGTGTGCCTATTATGATGCCAGCAGTGGCATAACATCTCCCCCTGCTGGATGAAAACTGTATTGAGAGGAAATGGTGGATTTGGTATTTCTGGTGGTCTAATTTCTCCTGTTTTGCTAATAAAATTTGAATGATGAGTGTTTATCTGAATAGGTAATTGTTTCTTAATCAATAGGTTTTCCTTTTTACGCTGCAAAGATAAGATAGAACCTCTACAGCCTTACAACCTGCTCATCACAGTTTTTAAACGGATATATCATCCCTCCCCTCCTCTATGCGTCCTTCTCTCCATCATCTCTGCTTAGATTTCCCTCGTTCTGACAGCCGTCTTTGCTGTGGTGGTTTTTCGTCTCATTGCGATGGAGAAGTTTGCTTCCTTCAACTGGTATTTTGTGAAGAAGAACTGGCAGTTTGCCACCTCTGGCACTGGCGTCTGCATCAACTTTATGATCATCATGTCTCTCAACGTGGTGGGTGTCTGGACAAGCATCATCTGGCACGTTTATATATTCTGTTGAACAAATGTTTCATGAAACATTTATTTAGAACTTTGTTCCAGGAACTATCACATCCACAGCCAGAAAGACTTTTCTTTTTCTTTTTTCTTTTTTACTTTTTTTTTTTTTGTTGCTGAGATTCCTATTTGCCTCTCTTTCTCATGATCATTACTCTCCTCAACCTTTTCCCTGTTGATGCTTATGAGTACTATCATCTTGTCAGGTGTATGAGAAGGTGGCCTATCTGCTGACAAATTTAGGTGAGCATTGTCCACATGCTGCATGCGTTTACACCTTCATTATCTCTTGCTTCCCATATGGTTTGCACGCATTTATTTTCTCACTCGTCCACCCCACAACCCCTGTTTCTCCCCCCTCAGAGCACCCACGGACAGAGTCTGAGTGGGAGAACAGCTTTGCTCTGAAGATGTTCCTGTTCCAGTTTGTAAATTTGAACAGCTCCACATTTTACATCGCTTTCTTTCTCGGAAGGTAGGCTGGCTGCCATGAACTCTACAGTTCCTGTTTACAGTGAATTTAATGAGAGATTTTGCAGTGTTTTTTGTTTCAAACTCGAATGTCATCTGCCATGACTCCCTTTCCCTTCTCACTGTATAGTTATTTTGGGACATTATGTTTCAGCATTTACAAAATGGCTACCATGCCAAGCTGTGGTTTATCGGACATAATTAGCACCTTTAAGTGTCTTTTTTTTCCCTCCGCAGAGTTTATTAGTTTTCCTCTGATTGAATTTCACTGCTAATGTTGTCCATCTCAATCTGTTCAGGTTTGCTGGCAGGCCTGGAAAATACAATAAACTCTTTAATCGATGGAGACTGGAGGAGGTGAGTGCAATTAGGCATCACCATAAGTGGGCTGACTATTGCCTTCTGTTGTGGGATATATTTAGAATTTACAAGTAATTCATCTTTCCAATGATCCGCCTGTATATTACCATGTGAATCATTAATCTCCCACATAATTACTGGGATTTAGAATTTTAATGATCAGAAAACAGAATGGGATGAAGTGTGTCCCAGGACTCACTCGTGGCTTTGGATTATCGGGCATGAAATATGGATGTCACAGTTTTTTTTAATTTAAATGTATTTTTCTCAGTGTCACCCGAGCGGCTGTTTGATTGATCTGTGCCTGCAAATGGGAGTCATCATGTTCTTCAAACAAATCTGGAACAACTTCATGGAGCTCGGTTATCCGTAAGTAATATGTTATTATAATCATGTGGTTCCTCCTCTATGAACCATTAGAAATGTCGTATTCAATCCTTAGTGCCGTAAATCGAAGTGATTGGCATTTTACAAAGCGTATGTGTTTTTTTGTCCTTTGCCTCATTAGCATATGAAAAGGCTTTTCTCCTGCAGAAACACATCAAATCCTCTTGTCTAGAGCTTAGTAAAAGGGGTCCTGCAGTGCGCAGCGCATTGTCAGAAATAATTACTTTGAGTTGACAGCTAGCTACTTGCTACATTTTCAGTTTGCTGCAGAACTGGTGGTCTCGTAGGAAGATGAAGAAAGTAGGTGGTGGGGGGCAGAATGTAGAAAATAAAACCCAGCTTCCACAGTGGGACAAAGACTGGAATCTGCAGCCAATGAACGCCCATGGACTGGTGGACGAATACCTTGAAATGGGTAAAACACTACATATTCATCAATCTTTAACAGAGACGGACGGACATCCTCTGAAGCTCATCCAAGTGGTTCTTTCTTCTGCAGTTCTCCAGTTTGGCTTCACCACCATCTTTGTAGCGGCGTTCCCGCTGGCTCCTCTCCTGGCTCTGCTCAACAACATCATTGAGATTCGTCTTGATGCCTACAAGTTTGTCACTCAGTGGAGGAGACCCATGCCTGCCCGAGCCACTGACATAGGTCAGTGTGATCCCTGACTGCCCCCACACCTCCTCTCACACAGTGTCTGTTTTATTTTTAGATCAAAGCCACTTCTTCTTTTTTTTTTTGCAACAGTAAAACATTGTGGGAACAAAATATTTTCCATCATGTGGAGACGGATATGTTCCCATATCTTCTGCTTCTGCACTCCCATATGCACCTCCCCTTCCACCATCATACATCCCATATGACTACAAACACCATCCTCCAACTTCCATATAACATATGACAAAATGCTTTTTGATGCATGTTGCCCTGTAATTAATAGAAAATCTTTATTCTCCTCTGGTTTGGCTGTCAGGTATCTGGCATGGGATTCTCGAGGGTATCGGCGTGTTGGCAGTCATCACCAACGCCTTTGTTATTGCCATCACCTCAGACTACATCCCCCGCTTTGTTTACGCCTTCAAATATGGCCCGTGTGTGGACAAGGGACACCACCATGAGGATGAGTAAGTGTTAAATATAATGCGTAAGCTTTAAATATGTCCAGCAGAGTGGCCTAGTGTTACATCTGATAACTTCTGCTTTCGCCCTCAGGTGTTTGCGAGGCTACATGAACAGCAGCCTGTCTGTGTTTGACATGGGCGAGCTGAAGAACAGCAGCCAGTCCAGATACTGCAGGTATAGAGACTACAGAGCCCCGCCCTGGAGCTCAGTGCCGTACGAATTCACCCTGCAGTTCTGGCACGTCTTGGCTGCCAGGCTGGCCTTCATCATCGTCTTTGAGGTCTGTCAGCACTCTTTGTTTTGTTTTTTGTGTGTTTACTAGCAAGGCAAGCAGATAAACCTAAATCCCCTTATGCCTTCTGAAGTCTGCGAAACTACTGAATATTATAATACTACAGAAAATGTATAACTTTTAACACAATTTTATATTTGTATTCATTTATGTGTTGTCATTGTTAAATGAAAACCTCACAAGCACAATTTCCCCTGATTTTCATGCTTTAATTGAATCTTGCTGCTACAGTAGGTTGAGAAATTTCACTCAAACCCCACAGAATAAATCCCAAATTGCATGGTGGTCCAGCTAAAAAACAGGGCACTGTGTTTCTTCTTCTGTGCTTGAAAAGGTGAAAAGATTTGACAATGCTGCCTTGTGCAATTATTTGTACAGTGAGGAACACCGGCAGAGTGTACACATTAGACATTAGGCCATAGGAAGTTCTTTATTGTGGCGCACACAGTGCAAAACCTTGAATGCGTATGGATTTGAATCCGCAAATGCTGGCAACTAAAGTGTGTGTGAATTCTGTGGAAGGTAACTCGTAAATGATTAATGCTTCCCTCAGCACCTGGTGTTTGGGATCAAGTCCTTCATAGCGTACCTCATTCCGGACATGCCAAAGGATCTCTGCGACCGTATGAGGAGGGAAAAGTACCTGATGCAGGAGATGATGTACGAAGCAGAACTGGAGCATCTGCAGAAGGAGAGAAAGAAGAACGGAAGGCGTTATCACCACGAGTGGCCTTAGCTTTACCCACCACGTCTCCACTACACGTCACACGGCCCTCAACTCACAGGCGCGACCACCCCTGCCTGCTTATGTATGTTTTTTAGCTTTGAGAGTCTAGCTTCACTTGGCTGATTCTGCACACCAAAGACACCTTCTTCAGTAACCAGATCTTCCCCCCAAAACTGTCTGGCTTCAGGCTCTGGCGCTGCGCTTGATTTCTGGCCCCGCCCCGCCCCCTCACCTGGCTTCATCCAGCAGGATGCCCTTGGATCTGTGCTGTGTCATGGCGTCACTGGAAAACCCTGTGCAATTGTAATGTTTACTATGCAGATCAAGGGCTGCAGATTACCACTGTTCACTCTTGGCACCCATCCTGCACTCTCTCTGTGTGGCAGCTATCACTCCGCTTGGACTCTGCAGCTTGGTGCAGCTCGCAGCATGGCTGTGTATTTCTCCCGTGAGCATCAGCAGAGCCGTTCTGCTGCTTTTGTGACAGAGCTACTGTGGCACTTAGCGTTTCTTGTTGCAAAAGTGATTCTGGTGACGTGGCTACCAAATACAATGGACACTGTTGTTGCAAAGCGACTGTATATTGCTGTTGCTCAGCATGCTGATTAATATTTGCAGCCATTTCGTGAACTGCAAAGAAAAAAAGCCAACAAAAATAAAAACAGCAGCACTTCTCGTGGAGGGTGGGACCCATCTCTTCAGTACATTCTCTATGAAATGATATAAAGTGCATGGTAATATTGTTTTGTACCTTTTGATAGACAAAGTCGCTGTCTTGATGCCTGGTTCACATGTGTCTGTACTCAGTGTGAGCTGTGTATTAACCTCCATCTGTGCTACTGCTGAGCTTGACTGTCTAGAGTTGAGGAAATGTGAACTCTGTGCGATTTGATTGTGCCTACAGTTTTGCTCACCACAATCATGTCACCAACATTACGTGTGCCTGTGTGTGCTGCACGTGCATTTTCAAGTGCAAGAAATATACTCTCTCCTCATTCTGTTGTCTGATCTCCTGTAAACTCTCTGAACTCTCCTGTAAGGGTTTGCTTTGGATACGAGTCACACCACAGTACCGACTCGGGTCTCAGCTAATGGCTCTGAAACACGTCAGCGGCAGGCCTATACGTTGTAATGTGACTCCCATCATGAACAATGTATACACTCGCACGAAGGAGCCGCAAATCTGCTCTTCCTTTCCGTGCTCGCAGCCTGTTTTTCATTTGTTGTTGGAAGCCCTGAAGCATGGTTGAAACTTGGATTACTTAGACATACCTGTGGCTTGGATGTTCAGTTTGCAAAGAACATCCATCCACTGTTCCTCACTCACAAAGTACACTGACATATTTCAGTTGAAGTCCTTTGCTGACTAAGCACACGGTCAGATGTGGTTTCAGCTGCTTTCGGTCCTTTTTTTGATGTGAAGCGGAGAAATAAGGTTTTGCTTTGTGGTCACTTCTGATGTAATGGATTGGAGAACTCAGGAAAACAGGCAGCATGTGCGAAACATCCATATGTGAGGCTGAGTCAGAATCATGATCATTTCCTGTTTCATTCATGTTGAGATGGAGAGTTGTGGAGTAAACAGTATGGATGAGGGAGTTTTGTATTTAAAAGAACTTTAATGTTGGTCGAAGAGCTTCAGTACAAGTCATGTTGATCATATGATGGTAAATGAAATTTAGAGATAACCACATTATGCACAGTAAACGTGAAAGCCTAACGCCTCAAGATTAAGAATATCACTACCCTGATAGCATTGCACAACACTGCAAAACTATTTATAATTTTATAAGAAGTGTATATTATTTAAATTTTTTCTTTTTTTTCTTTTGCTGTTCTTTGTATACACATTTTATGGCGTATGTAATATTTTTATAATTTTTTTTCGTGCTTCCAGTATGAGTTCACCTGTTTTTCACCCTCAGATAAACAAAGTAATGTCCACATTTCTCAGGTGTCCTCTGAATGTTTGGAGATGATCAACTTTTTATCATATTTTCTAAGATGCAGTCGGAGGTATCCTGCTTTTTTAGATATATATTTTTGCACTGCAGTGCATTTGCATGCCTATAATGCACACCTCACAGTTAAAAGCATGTTTGATTCTTTTTTTTTTTTGCATAATCACAGTTAATATATCAGAGCAGGATGGAAATCATCATGAAATACCATCATACAGTTCATTATGGAGACATATGATGCAGGTCGCTGGTTAAGAAGTGGTGATGCTTTCAGGTCATAATGTTCAGTCCAACCTTCATAATCATTTCATTCACAAAAGAGAAACATTTGTCTTTGAATATTATTCCAATACTAAAGAAACTAGTCAAGGTTTTCAGACTATCTTCCCTGCTATGTGAACATTGATAATCTATGCATGTTGTTATTCTTGAGTGCTACATTTATTTTGAACAGATGTAGATGTAAATGTACTGGTACATTTGTACTGTAGAGTATGCATGACCTAACACCTGCTTTCAGCAGAGCTAACTTCTGTAAAGTTGTTAACGGCGTCTTAAACATATCATCTCCCTTTTTCAGTGTTGATCATGATGAGACATTATGTTTCCTGATATGGAAGAATTTTATACTGTAAGAGTATTTTCTAAACAAAATCTTGGACTCCAAACTAATTTATAAAATCTGGCCTGAATTCCACGGAGAGTCTGATCAAACTGAGCAAGTGAATCCGTAGAATTGCTTGGTTTGAAGGCTCAAATTAGAATTATGTTTACCCTCTAATAGCTGAAGGGTTTGAAACTAATGGGATAGGGGTGATCTTATAAATGAATAACTTCATGACCTTGGATCTTTGACTTTCCCAGCTACTAATAATTTCCAGATGGATCTTTTTCCTGTTGTCTTCTGCTCTCTGAGAGCATCGGTTCCCCTGCTCACTAATGCAAATGCTGCACAGTGGTGGAAAGGTATCTCATGCCTTCCACTGTTGGCAATAGCACAATATGGGTATTGCATAATAAGTAATAATGGCATGACCTTGCACATCTCTGAAAATATAGCAGTCTAGAGGGGGATTCATTTTTCTGTTCTATGCTCTGCCTCCTAGTAGGATTGTGCTTGAGTAAGTGATGTACTTGACGTGGAAGCACAGTGACGTTAGACCATAGATTTAACTGTACAATAGGATGGGATGGTATCAGTCGTGACATGAAGTGTGTCAATAACATTGTTTACTTCGTTCCTGTTTACATGTAAAAACATATTGAAATGTATAAAAAATAATGTAACATAAAATAATTTGGATATCACTCTTTTCTGTAATAAATCATGGATTGTATCTTTTAAATCAAATCTGCTCTCTTTATTTTTGGTACTGTTGTAATTAATACAACGAAACAGCCTCTGGGCTGAGCTGATATCATCTCCATGACTATGTATGTTTAACTAAATCTGCTTATGGAACAAACCAGAGCACAGCGGAGCGCAGAGATTGTTTTCTTTTTTTTAACTCGGGCTATTATTACAAACCCCAAATCTTCTTACCAAAGAGTGTTCATATAGCATATTGTTAAAAAGCTTGTGTTTCGATCACAAACCCACTTCTTAGTACTGTAGGATTTCCCCACTACATTATGACTGTTTAATGCCACTGCTGCTCAGCCTTCACTTCTAACTGCTTTTCCATTCATGTCATGTCGGTTAACACTGCCCTTCATTTTTGGCAGTGAAATCTAAACACTCCAGAAGAAACACGCAAGGGTTCTGTTTAGTTTGAGCTCTGATAGCAGCCGTTTAATACTGTTATTATTTCCTGTGTTCTGTCTTACTGCTGGATGTCCAAACCAAGATATTTCCTTACACCTCTTTGACCGACAGACGTTACATTCTGGCATAAATGCTGAGGTTTCACATTATAACCACTGTTGGGTCCTTTAGCGAAACTAGAAGTTTAGAAATGGATTCATGCACAGTGGTGGAAAATGTACTATGGAAGTATAGAACAATGTCAAAATGCTGTATTACAAGTAAAGGTCCTTTATTCAAAATCCTACTTAAGTTAAAGTACAGAAGTATCAACAGAAAAATGTACTCTGTACTGTATCAAAAGTAAAAGTACTTGTTCTGCAGAGCCACTGTGACTGATATTATTACATATTACTTTTGTTTTTGTGACATCATCATTTGACCTCTTTATGAGGAATTTATAGGGGAAATCTTTCTTTGTCACATGTTTTTGTAAAGGGTCACAAACCAAAAGGTTTTTGAACTTCTGGTTTAATCTTAAACAATGCATTGTAGTTTATAACTTTATTATATGGTGTGATTCTGTTTTTATCTTAATCTGTAAAGTAACTAGTAACAACAACTGTTAAATGTAGTGGAGTAAAAAGTGCAAGAAATAGTGCAGTAGAAGTATAAAGTAGTAAAGTATAAGTACCTTAAAATCTAACTCGATTACAAGCTTTGAGTAAGTCATTTCTTGCCACCGCTGCTGTCTATTATTCTACGCTATACCAGTGATTGGCATTTTACCTTCTAAAATTCAATTCAATTTGAATAATGACACACAGAAAAACCCTGTTAATGTTTGAAAACAGGATCTATTGAAAAAGGGAGGAAGAATCTGTTCTCTACAAAAAGAATTATGCTCTGCTTCAACACAAAATGTATTCTCCAGCTCAGTTGCACATAGCTGCAGGCCGCCAAAGTTAAACCTGTGGGTCTGTCTACCCATAAAACAGAAGCAGCATTACTCACATGTTGAGCAGAGCAGTTTTCCAGAGTGGACGCACTTCCAGCCACAGCTTCATATATCAGCTATGTTAACCACCCTCCCTCTTGCACAGACTGCAGTTCTTCGCGTCTACGAGCTCCTCCAGGTGACTGATGTTAATCATGCCGCTCAGATTTACAGTGCAGGTTAAGAAGGTAATCAGTGGGCCCTCTGAGACTGTGGCCATAAATCCAACAGCGCTGAGGTAGCCAAGGATGACCAGCAGGGGACAAAAGAGTCACACTGATGTCCACAAATCATCAGAGCGCTCAGCTAGCTGGGTGCAAGAAACAGTTTCCAACATTACATAACCTGTACTGAATGGGATCTGTAATAGGGATGCAAAACATCTGTTTTCACAAACAGACTTCCCACTGATTTCATTTCAGTAGTTAATTTTTAGCCGTGGTTGCAGCGTGGCCTTAGGGCTGGCAATGGCGGTCGATTGGTCAGCCCACCACTTTGGTTCATGCTGAAATATCTGACATTGTTGATCCCCATTTTCCTCTAACGCCACCATGAGGTTCAGACCAGTGGATGGATTATCATGACATTTTCAGATATTCACATTTTCCTCAGAATGAATTGTAATAATTTTGGTGACCTCTTGACTTTTCATCTGGTTCCACCATCAGGTCAAAAGTTGAAGTTGTTCAATACTTTGGTTTGTGACCAAATACCTTCAAACATAATGACATTCCCATCAGCCTCAGCTGCATTTTATGATTAGTGTTTATTATAACATGTTAGCTTATTAACATATTAAACTTAGTTGGTAAACATTTTACCTGCTTTACATCAGCATGTTAGTATGTCATTGTAAGCATGTTAGAATGCCGACATTAACATTTAGCTCTAAGCACCGCTGTGGCTAAGTACAGCCCCACGGAGCTGCTAGCATGTCTGTAGTCTCTTAGTCTTGTTAAGTTACTACACTATAATCAATTAATTGGATTTGAGTCTTTACTGGCTCCTGTTATATTTAGTGCTGAGGTCCATCCAAGACAAGCTCTAAGCCTTTAAACTGACACCACACCTGGAAAGCCTTTAGAAAATGATAGAAAAAGCAAAAATCTGTTTGGAGCTTTAATCATACACCAATATATTATGCATTATTTGTAAAACTGGACACTTGCTTAAATCATAAACTGTAAATCAAGTTATTTCAAGATCATTGCACCAAATAAAGACATTTTTAAGAATGCAACTGATCCATTTCAAGCAATAAAAATGTATTAAAATTCAAATTTATTTTTATATAATGCATTTTGCACAGCAGCTGGTGAAGATAGCAGTTCAGCAGGCATGGTGGTAAAAGAAGCTGGGTGAAAGAGGGGTGAGATTCAGAGGTGAAGCATGAGTAACAGCAGTGACAGATGAGTTGACCTGAGTAAACGCCTCGCTCTGAGAAGCAGCAGCAGCCTCCAATTACTTTTGCAGAGCTGGATGGATGAAGGAACTGACACTTGTACAGAGGGTCATGGCACAAACCTGCCATCAACCCTTCGGCAGCACCAGGAAGTTAACTGAGCAGAGTCCGTTTTGATTAACTCTTCACAAACGAGACATTATCTACTTATAAAACTCTAATTATCATCACCATGATTGCTGTTATTTTTAGTTGTAGTAATAATGTAATGAATAGTAAATGTGTGTTGGCATATCTTGGAAATGATATTACAGGCAATTAAAGACAATTCTGCATGTATGTACTGTCAGTGGAAGCGCAGAGTCTGGTAGGAGCTGCATCTCTGGATTATGGGCTGATTGAGAACAGACTGTATTGTGTTTCCACAGGAGAGAGTCCAAACCACATGTGGTCTCTCATAACTGGGGTCAAAGTTGAGAGCACAAGTTGTTTGTCACCAGCATTATTCCATTTAATAACACTAGCAGGGGCATAATGAAAATATTCACTCTCCTTTGCCCTTTTGATTAAACATTTGTAACCTTCAGTGGGTTCACTTTTAGTGTGACCACTTTCCAGTAGGTTCCTGGCCTGATTGCTTTAGACAATGGTGAGTGTGTGGGCTAATGTAAGTGCCATCATTCAGCTGTGTGTGTCACATGTGTAGGAAGAGAGAGAGAAAAAATACTGTGACAGTAATTATAATACTTTACTAGGTTGAAGATAACACAAAATGATGTCTTGAGGTTGTATGGCATTTTAGTGTGTTGAGGTTTCTGACAGTGGAGAAATTATTTCCTCTGGGTTTCATTGAGACATTTAGTGCAGAATAGTGAGCTTAATAGTGAGTATAATACCAAAGCCCGATGCTTACAGTTGATGCTTTTGATAGATGTATTTTTGATAAACTGTCTGCTGCTTAGTAACAAATGTTTCCACAAACATAAAGATTATCGCCAACATGTTCATTTTTGGTATCAGCCGAGATTGAAAAATGCCACCATGTAGCCATTTATGGACTAAATGTACAGCACTTCATTTTCATAAAAATCTACTGCTAAAAAAAATTAAAGGAATTTTTTTGAGCAGTGTATATTGTACATTTCTTTCTTATTCTATCTTCTATTTTTATTTTCTATTTCTTTACATTTTTATTTATTGCTAATTTCTCTATTTTATATTTGTATTGTTCACTTGCTTTGTTTTAACCAGCACTTGCTTTTTATTTGCTTATTTAATATATCTATATATTTATATTTTTCTCCACCATGCGTATGTATTTATACACCAACACACCAAAGGAAATTGGTAGGTGAAAACCTACCTGGCAATAATACGATTCTGATTCTGATTCTGATTTGGCTTTATTAGCCTATTCTACATTTCTGCTTCAAACGTGCCCTTCCTTTCAAATGGAACGTTTTTCACCACTTCTCTTAAAAATGTTATCTATCTTCATCAAATTTGGTGCAGAAGACATTCGGCTTCCATGGTGTGTTACTGTGTATGGCTGCCAGAGAGCTCATTTGACAAAACTGGCACGTCTCTTGGATGTATTATGCAGTGGCGGCTAAACTTAAAGGCACGTGGACACATCAGCGTCATGCAGCCCTCCAAAATGTGCATTTTGCTCATAAGTGGCAGTACAGCAGCATGATACATTTTAATGGCCATCACTAGGTGTCCATGAGTTTGACTCACTTGAAATTGTTTTGAATTGATTCATCCTTGTACAGAGTCTTAATATTTACAGACAAGATTCGCAGCAAGTATTCTCCAAAACGTATGGCCGCCATCAGCCATGGCATGACTGTCCATCTGTTAGTTTGAAGTCGTTATGTATTCAAATGTCAATCAGAAATATCAAAACATAGTAAACAATTCAAATTAAGCTTTTTGTTCGCTGGGTTTCTCTTGATTGTTGATTAGTGAGAGGTAGATCAACTTGTTTTTTAAACACCTCGTTTTGATGAACAAACCTTGCTTCAATGCTAATAACTGACCAAAAGTGTCTCTGAAATAAATGGTCAAATCTAAGTAACTCCCGTTTTTTTCGACATTGTGCTGAGCATTAAGATTCTCTGTGAGACTGTGAGTCAGCTGCCTGTCTCTGCAGCCTCCCACACAGCCTGCAAGCCCTCGACCCTCCTGCTCCCTCAGATCAGCGCTGAGAACAACCCCATTACCACCATCTGAAAGGCATCTGTCCAAACTGCAGATTTCAGGCCTCCGCACACACACACACACACACACACACACACACACAACATTATACAGTAGAGGATCAACAAGCACATCCCTCCTAAATCCACTAAATTATATTTGTTGTTACATCTGTTGCTACATCTGCTTTCAGGCAGCTTTACCCTGCAGTAACCCGCTCTGCTTTGGCGCGCTGGTCAGTTTACTTTATCAGTGTTTATGTTGGGAGACGCTGTATTTATACAGGTGTGTTACTTAAAAGGAAACAGAGAAAGCCTGCATGCCGGGAAGCCTCAAACTGTCTTCCCTTGTATCCTTCATTAAACAGTGTGTTCAGCAGAACACTGGTTTTCAAACAAACAGCTCATTTTGTTCTCTCTTTTTCCTAAAGGTTCCACTCTGGTGAACCAAAGTTAAAAGTGGTGGGAAATGCAAAACATGTGCATTTGTTCTAAAGTACAATTGGAACATTTTTCCGCAACTTCATGCTGAATGTTATGAATGCACTGTTGTGGTGCAGCAGGGACTCTCATGAGCTACTGTCGGGCCGTGACTCAGACTTTGAAAATAAATGCAGCAGAAGGTGCAAACTGTGTCTGTTTCGGTCAGCAGAGAGATCAGCTTCAGTTCAAGTCTGCAGTAATGTCAGTCCTGTGGCATAAGGGCGCATACAAGGACACAAATATTTCTAAAGCTGCAATAATCATTAGTTTTATATTAACAGCAGATCAAATGCTGTGTGTAATGTGAAAGGGGTTGTTTATAGTGACAAGCCCACAGAGAATTATCACCCAACTCAGCAGATCCTCTCAACCCTGGGAAGCATTTTAACATCTCTCAGCTCGTTGTTTTGGTATTCTGGCTTTAATTTGACTAGACTTGCTGCTCTAATCAGGGTCATCTCCAGCCACAGCAGGCAGCTGTTTTCAGGGAAAAAGCTCTAAAAACCGACTGCTCAGCACCAAACGACACAGTTAGCGAACAGCTGGTGAACACAGTTAATTCCCACTATAACCAAGTCTTCTATTTGCACTATAATTTAAAAGATGTTGTATATGGTTTTTGTATGCGTGTGTATATACTTTATATATACTGTATATTTTCCATGTAAATATAGTTTAATGTGCTGGATGTGTAAGCAACTTCATAAGATTATGATATGTCCCTGGTTTGTTAATTCGCTGCCCCCAAGTGGCCAAAAAATCAATTATTACTGCCTTAAAATGCAGCTCATTCATGTAGGCTCTTTCTCAGGTATGGACAGCCCCCCAAGAGCCTCAGTATAGGACCTGATTGTTTATTCCAAATAGTTACTGATAGTCTCATTGATATAGCTTACCAGTACACTTAATTTGAACAGGGCCATCGTTAACGGTGTTATTAATAATATGTGTTTTTCCTGCCGTGACAAGTCAAGAGTTCTGCCCTGGAAAAGGCCCACTTGCTCTTGTCCAGCCTTTCCACATCATCTGACCTCCACAGCCACCGGATCTCCTGCTCAAAATTCCCTCATCAGCTCCCAGTATATATATCTATATCTAACATTTAGCCCTTGTTTTCTGACAGATTATCGTCTATCATGTCTTTGTCTGGTTTGCTGCTGATTACCTACCTGTCACCGACCGGTATCCGGCCTATTGACAAAGTAAACCCTGCTTTTATCTCACTGCTGCCGTCCTTGGAGTCTGCTTGTGGCTCTAAATCTAGATTTGTTAGAGGGAAGAAACAGCAGCTACTGTATGTAGATTATATATATAGTATATACAGTATATACTATATATAGCCATTGGCAATATGATCACACATACTCTATTTTCATATACTAGGCCTACTTTCAAACCTTCTGCGTTTCTTTATGCCATCTTTTCCATGCTGTGTGGCAACAAAAACACAATCCACCCTCGCCCCCCCTGCTCCAAATATGGAGCATGAATAGATGGATCAAATAGAAGACAAAACCAACCATTTCCAGCCCCCTGTTTACAGCATGCCATATGTTTCCATTTTGTATGAGTTCTGCCGTATCTGAGACCACCCTATGATGATGTAATTACCCAAGACAGGATGTGCAATAGAGGGGATCATAGCCCAGGGGACCCTCCCTCCATGCAGTAATGTAATCACCTGACTGAAATCATTAGAGTGATCTCTAACTACTCTCACAGTCTGGGAATCAAACAGAAATGCATCATCTAAGAGTTCCATTCTGTTTATATAGTAAGTAACGTATTTAAAAACCTGCTCCTCCTATTTCTGTGTGACACAAAGACACATGCTTTTATTGCATGTAGTCTTTGTTATAACATACAAGAATTGTTAGAAACTAAAATAACTAATTATATCAATTCGGCAGTTTATTTAATGGCAGCATTCTTGAAATTGTGATTCATTTTATTTGAGCATGAGGGATATTTATTTATTTATTCTAATATGTGATCTGTGTTACAGTCAGCGCTATACAACTGATTCAGAATTATGTAACCAAAATGAGACTTGGACTTGACAGCTGTGTGCAGTAGTCAGGACTGCATTCACACAGGCCGTGAATATTTAATTATTGATCCTACACACGAAAAGAACTTTGTTGTGTTATATAAAAACACGATGTTCAAATACTATGTCAGCATTTGGTTGCCTTGACAAACTTGCATCATGACTTGCAATTTGTTTGTAAAGTCAAGCTCTGACTATAGTGATATAGTATGAGATTTAACCACATATCACCACTCTGTGGTGGCATCAGCCATCTATTACGATGTGGTCTTCTGGGGCAGCAGCATCTCCACTGCTGACAGGAAGAGACTGAACAAGCTGGTTAAGAAGGCCAGCTCTGTTCTGGGATGCCCCCTCGATCCAGTGGAGGTGGTGACGGAGAGGAGAATGATGGCTAAGCTATCATCTCTGATGGAGAACACTTCCCACCCCATGCAGGACTTTTTAACAACAGTGGGCAGCTCCTTCAGTGACAGGCTGCTTCACCCGTGGTGTGTGAAGGAGAGATACAACAGGTCCTTCCTTCCTGCTGCTGTCAGACTTTATAACCTGCACTGCTCCCAGTAGCCCACACATCCAGAACTGAGAACTGGTAACCCACACAATGTGCAATACTGACATTCATATGTGCAATACTGTAAATTCAATAGTTTTTGTATATAGACATATATTTTTTACTTTCTGTTGTTTGCATGCTACACTTATTTACCATATCTATTGCTCTGTTTTGCACTATCACCTTTCCTGCTGTAGCACTGCAATTTCCCTACTGAGGGATTAATAAAGGTTTATCTTATCTCTTATCTTAATATAGCTGGTTACAGAGATGTCCTGGATCCATGACCCTATAAATACTATATTGGGAAAGCTTAAAGGAAAACTGGACATATCATAAAATATCTCAATATGGAACTTTGAGCCGATAACGTTAGCTACAATAAATAACTGATTCTGTAGGCCAAGAGTGAAAAGTGTAAATAACCTATGGTAGCACAATATGTCAACATAAACCATCAAATGAATGTCAACCCTACCTTTAAGAGAGTGGATAGGCTCTGTTCTCTTGTTAAAATGTGTTGTCAATCACGTATAGACTAATGAGAAAGCTCTATGTGAAGTGAAGTCCAATCAATATTCTACAATCAATAGCCTGAGAGTTTAATGTTGTACCCCGCTTCATCCAACACTTTAAACTCCACCCATCCATCTTCGCTGCACCGCCGGGCTACTCCACAGCTGTGCTGCACTGTGGGAATGGCAGGTTCATGAGATTGCACAGCTTTTTGTAGTCCTAGTTGTCACCCAGAAACCTATAGATGGGGGATTTGTACTGCAAGGCGCAAGTACATGCAATGGAAGTCAAGGTGCCACAGGCTCTTGGAAGCTCCTCAGGTAGGTTTAACTCACTTCTGGATGAGGCTTACCGAGTTATAGATGACCAAGGAATTATAGTAAAATTACAGCTAGCTATAAAACTAAAGTTATTCCATAGCTAGCCTACTGAATTTGATCTGTTATTTGGGTGTTATTTACCCTACTGTTTGTTTAGTGCATTACATGTTTATGCAGTCAATTTATTTTAAAACAACATTTTAATGAGCTGTGCAACCTCTTGTAACATGTTGTAGAATTCAATGTACATGTCTCTCTTCTGTTCTGTAACTTAAACAAAACCATCTTTGCACGATTTGTATATTAATTATGTAGTTATGTTCTTGCGTGTAAAAGTACACTCGTACTTGTTAACAATTGTCCGTTATAATTATAGCTTAGTATATTATTTAAAAAAAAAAATTGCAACAGTGTTAACCTATCATTGAAAACTGACCCTTCAGGATTTATTTATTTATGAAGTGAGCTGATAATAAATGAATGAACAGGCAAGGTAGCGAAGCAGTATTAGTGAGCGATAGTTTTTTAAAGAACACACATGGGCACTTTCTTCATGTCATTTTTTGTAAAGTTGAAATAGATCAGGTGGTCAGTGGCCTCTACATACATTAAATAGAATAAAAATCACATAGGACATTTCATGTGTCTTTTTTTGTGTGCGGCGTTCACGTTATCATTGATATGTTTGCACAGCACTCAGGAAAGCTCTGTGTAATCTTGTGCTGAAACATCTGTGGTCAACCACTAAGTAGAGAAAGGAAAGTGTGACTGTTTTCAAGGGAAATCCAGCAAATATATTCAGCATCATTCAGTTTAATGAGCTATCCAATGAATGCTGTGGCTTTCATCACGGCCTCGGGCAGAGATGAAAATGGCAATAACTGTTGTGTCCTGAATGCTAATAGGACAGTATTTTCATCTGTGTTGAGCCATGTTGACAACGTTCAGTGGTGTGCAGGGACTCTTGGACCTGGTGGCTCTTCTGAAAGCTGGGTGAGGTGTTTACCGTACTATAAATCATCAAGCGTTAGAGGCCGGTTTAGATCCCCAGTGTGTGTCTGCTTTCTCACTGTTGAAATATTGGAACCAGAAACATTGTGTATTACGTTAGATACATCTTTAGGGAAACAACATCATCATTATTTTCTATGTACAGAAGATACAGTCTTAACGTTTCACTTTTCTGTCTGTGGCGTTTTGGGGCACTCGACAGTTTCAGGAAAATCTGCACCAGTCTGCTGCGGTCAAGATCGTTTTTGATTCTTTTGAGAGTTTTGCATGCTGTTTTACAATGATGCTCATTGTTTAGAATTGTGTTTGCTTCTTACTGCAGTTTGCCATATCTCAACATTATTTCATCACCCAACATGAGGAAAAAAGGCAAGAGCGTTATGATGTTATGGAAACATTTATGTGGCCTTAAGTGATCATTGCTGACTAATGTAAGCTGTTTAAGAGATGTTAGGCACAGACCAGGTTGGAGTAGCCATTATGTAATGGAAATACTGCAGTGTAAATGCCCTCCAGTCTGAATATACACCCCCTTTAGCTTATATGTATTAAGGTGATAACACTGATGCCCCTTTTATTCAATTAACAAGTTGCTGGACAATCTGTCCACCTTGCTGCACTCAAACAGAATTACATTTCCTTATCAGCTGCTGACATTTCCATATTGTAAAGTGTTTGAAATACACTGATTGTATTATGCAACCCCCTAAGCTTATCTACAAACCCAACATGTGTTTGTGACATTTATTGCAAAGTAGTTATTTAGCCATAGTCATGGTAATAGTATTTGTCAGGCAGCCTGCCTGTGATGCTCACTGTATATGATTGGATTAATTATACTTTTACATGGTTAATGGAGTCAAAGTTTCCTCAACATACTCATCATAGATTCATGGTTACCTTCGATAGGAATTCAGTGACCCGGGGCTTTGAAATGTATTGTTTAAATAAATAATCAATGTGCCAGGAAGTTCATGCAGGAAGTAGCTGCTCATCAATCGATCTACCTATTGTCTGCACAGTTTGGAAATCTTCAGGACAGTATATTACTGCACTTAGACTACACAGCTGTAATGGACACTTCAGGGGAAGTGTTTTTTTCTGTCCAGTTTTCCATAGCTCTGGTACACACGCAGCAGTTTCCATGTCACTATTATTTCTTTGACCTCCACGTGCAATAATCTGTTAATGGTGTTGGTCAGGGAAGCACCACAATGAGCTGAGTAACTGCAGTTGTTCAGTGAACGTATACTGAAGTGGTTGAGCTCTCATTCAGCTGTATCACTCAAGCATATTGCCTGGTTGCACAGCCCTCTGGTAGTAATTTCTGTCGCTGTCATCAGTTAAAGTGTGCACATATAAAACTGAACATTTTCAATAATGTACTGTACGCAGGAGCATGTCTCGCAGCCATCATGTATTTTTCTTGTGTGCTCCATCGAGAAGAGATGCTGAAGGGAGATATTCTCTGAGATTGAAAGTACTTCTGAATGTTTGTGAATCATATTGTTTGGACTCTGATTGCAGCCCCACAGCTCTTCCTGTTGATCTTAATGAAGCTGAATGCACACATGAGGGCGGGAGCACACATCAGTACACACTGAATGGAAATCTTTGACTGTAGATGTTATTTTTCATTTGTAAACAAATTAAAATGCATTATTGTATGCTAACTTGGTTTACCTTGGCAGTGACCCATTTAGGAGTCAGAATGGTCGCCTCTACATTTTGTAATGAAGCAATTACTACATAATGGCTCAGTGGCTATATACAAAAGGGCAAAGGTGAATTTATAACATGCATTAAGCCATTGTTCTTCTTATTGTGCAGATTCACCCTCTAAGCCTCCACATTGACAGAGAAGCACTTGGTATATAATCATCCAGCTGACTGTTTGCTATGTATGAAAATTAGATCAAGATTTAAAAGTTAATAAAATAATTCTGAACATCCATTTTAGTCATTTGTAGCCGAAAAATTTAACATTACTTAATGGTTTAAGTCTTCATATTTCCAACATTTAAATTCAGACAGTGAAGTCGCTAACAATTAATTCTTTTTTTTTTTTACTTTTGAAAATCATTATAAATCATTAAAATCTATCCCTCAACAGTTTAATTTGGTAAGATCATGTGTCTTGGAAGTCTTTACTCATTAATACACATCTCTGGCAGTTAACTGAATTTAATCAAAACATCTAACGTGATAGGGTGAGTTACACAGCTGGCTTTGGAAAGCCAGAGGCCATGCTGTTCCCCACTGGTGTCAAGTATCAGTGGGTAAAAAGGAATTTATAAAGATGTGTTAAAAATGTATGAGGGCAGTAACACGAGTGGGATTAGTAGGGAGCTGAACTGCTGTGATCACTTACAAATATTTGCTGGTCTGAACATACATGCTATTACTTTTTCCTTCTGATAACTTATGCAAGTGGTCTCATGGTTTGAGTGTGACACGATGCCCTTCAAGATAAAAAAAATAGAGATACTTTTATAACATGATATCAGTACTGTAGATCACCACTTTGTCTCCTGTTGACCTGTGTGTGTGTGTGTTTTTGCAGGATCATGTCATCAGGAGAACTGTATGTTCCTGCCACTGCTGGAGAGTCAGGCCTCCACCTCCTCTGGTGGCGACAGGCATGCTCCTATCAATCCCAACATCAGCCGCACGGCATCCTGGAACTCCTCGCTTACCAGCAGTTTCCCATCTGGAGGCACAGAGACAACAGAGCCCAACCAACACTTGAGTGAGTTTGCCAACAGCCCATGCTTGTTGGGCATATTTCTGCACACCTGCTGTGTATATAGAGTTTAAGGTTAATACTGCGAATACAAGCGGATTCCTTAATAAATATGGACCATGCTGACTCCGCCACAGGGAGTGTTAATGAGGCTGTTGAACACCATAAATTAATCAATTAGTGAAGTAGTTGATAAACAGAAATTCTATTAGCATGTTTGAACATAGATGAAAACCACCAATTATTCTCTGGCTCCAGCTTCTCAAATGTGAGGATCCACCGCTTGTCTATGTTTGATTCCACTGAAAATTAGATGTGTTTGGGTTCTGGACTTTTCCTGAACAAAACAAGCAATTTAAAGACATCAACTGGGACTATGGGAAAATTGGATGGGCATTGTTTAACTATTTTCTGAAATTTTATAGGCTGAATGATTTATTGATTATTCAAAGAAAAAATTGATAAACTTGTTGATCAGGAAAATACTACATTGCAAGTTTCACCTCAGAGCCTGAGGTCTTAGAGCATGTGTTGACATTAGAGGTCATTGTCATTCAGGAGCGTCTTGAGCAAGGGTTCTTCGAATCTTTGAACATCATGCAAACACAGAACCTTTTCATTTAACGAGAGATGTGTTGAATATTAGGGAAGGCACAGATTTGATTGTTTCTGAATGTGATTAAATATCACTGTGACCTTTTCTTTGACTGAAATATTTCATTGCTACTTTTAGTGTTATTTTTAAGCAGCCCATTACCATTACAGTCTAACTTATTTTGCAGTTATATCAGCTTGACTACTCATTGTTGACAGCCAAAAATTCAGTTTGCTTCCTAAGTGGAGTGCATGTTGCAGAGCCGATTTTGGGGATTTGATATGTTATAACTGTGAAAATTATAGTTTGGCTTTTGATGCACAGATGTTGTGAAAGCTAATCATTTTGTTTTGAGGCTCCAAGAGTATCATTCAGTATGTGAATCTTGTCAAACGTAGTTCCTGATTGTATATTTACATGCATAGGCTGAGGTGAATAATGCAAAAACCCCTTTGTGGTTCTTGGAGTGGTTGCAAATTAATGTTGACAGCTCAGTTAGTCTACTTTTTAACCACAAGGTGGCAGTATTTTATTTATGTATAACCTTGCTCCCTCTGCAGCACTGTTGTCTGACCTACATCTCTAAACTAACAGGCAGGAATTGAGGAGATAACATTTTTAATAGAGCTGACAGTCAAAGAGCTGCTTACTTATTTATTTATTGGCCCAGTGGAATAAATGCATTTGCCTACTAGCTCAATGACATGTTATAGGGTTTGGCGCGCACAGCGCTGCCACCAGTCCTTAATAAACAACAGAACAGTGGGAGTGGGAGAGGCGTGCTGGGCTGCAAGACAGCAGATGGTATTTGCATCTCTGACAGACACCAGACTACTCCCCAGAATTTCTAGCACAGACAGAGATCGATACACTAAAGTGGGACCATAGACCAAACTGCAGATTGTGTTATCGTGACCCAGTGAATGCTGACCAGATCACAGCAGTCAGTTCAGTGTCTGCTCACATAGAAACAACATGAACAGCACAGGGCTGTCCCGCTCATGAGTTCCAGATCCTGATATGAGGTCCGCTGGTCTGTAACTCGGTATGGTTGACATTGAGATAAGACCAGTGACCTTGCAGATAAACCATGACAAGATCTCTGTTTGGTTAATACCAGGCAATTGAAGACCTAAGGCAAAGTGATAAAGAGACAATATTGTATGTTTTGCCTACATATTCTCACTGAGGTGCAGGTTGAACTACAACAACTGTAAAATGTGCAGCTGATAACAGAGGCGCTTCAAGGCACGAGTTAACAGTAATGACATAAAAACAACAACTATACATTCACACAAATGAAAACAAGGTGACAAGGCAGAGAAATATCTTATTTTAAGTACGTTTTAATAAAACTATGTATTCTGCATTCTATTGCCCCAAATCTATAACAATCTCAAAAGCCAAATACTAACTCATCATTTTCATTATTTGAGTCCCATTTGTGCAACAAAGCCACCGCGACAAAGTTCCCAACGTTAACGTCAGGCTATCAAACTTTACTGCAGCCATTTGTAACACCCTGCCCGGTTTTCGTGGCTGATAGAACCGTTTGCAGTTCTCAAACCAGGGATCCCCCTGCCTCTTCAGCAGCAGTGTGTCAGCGCAGCTGAGCAGTGAGCCCTGCAGTAGTAAGCTATAGTATTGATTGTTTTGAGTTTTTCTCACAGACTCACAGTCAGTTAAATGCCTGCCAAAGCAAATGGCTCACAGCCTTAAAAAAAAGGTCCACATTCCTTTTATTGATACTCATTTATTTGTTGTTGTCTTTGCATAAATTAACAGTCAAGCCTGACTCATGGCTTCTGTCAGCAGCACTGGATGTTGTCATGTGTGTTTTATGTTAAAGAGAACAGTGATGTCCAATGGGCTTCTGTATGTGAAATCCTTTCTGACTTTCCTGCAATAATGCACGGCAGTCTGTCTAAAAAGGCTTTATTTAGGATCATTTTCAAAGATTGTTATTTGGTGAGATTTCAGTTTTCGAGGCAGCAAAAGGACCTGATCAAATATTCCAAAGGGACTTGTAGTGGCTTCACTCTGAAGTTATGTTGACCTCAAAAAAAAAAACCGAAATTATTGAAGGTGAAATTACATAATTTCCCGAGGTCACTGTTTGGAACCAGCACTGGGTGCGTTATACTTTAACTGTAGCATGTTTCCTACCTAATAGTTGATCAGACTACGTGATGCTTTAGGGTGCAAGCAGCCTTCCAAAAGACGATGATTGATGAGCAAATCAATACATGTCCTTGTCGGCCCATTTGAGATCTGCTGCCCCTCGTAATTTCCCGCAGCTTATTTGGCGTCAGTAAATCAGGACGGGGGGAAGCATCTCAGGACCTCCCCCCGCCCGTCACCATGACAACAGCCGTGGATGGTGGGGGGGGAGCATGCGGAGCTTAGACAGGTGTTGCTGGGGTTTGCGCATCGCCCGTGAGATCGTTTGGCAGGATGGGAGCTGCGAGAACACCTACGCAACCCCACCATAGTTCCCGTACGTTCTGCAATTTTGCTTTTTCAAATACGGAATTCAATTAACGCTGGAAACCAACTGAACGTCGCAATGGTGCACCACTCGGGCTCAATCCAGTCCTTCAAGCAGCAGAAAGGTTGGTCGACACTGTGATCATTCCGCGCCCGGTGATGGTTTATTTTTGCGCTGAGCGTTTTTGTGTGGTGACTTTTCTTCTGTAGTTAAGTAGTTTGCGATGCTAAAAGGCTTTCGGAGGAATCGGACGCTGTACTTGCTGTAAGTGTGACGCAGAGTTGGGGGTCTTGCAGCCTCCTCCTCCTGGGATGAATCCTGCTTCTGAACCATGTGCGGTTTTGACATTTTATCCATGTTACACTGACTGTATTACCAAAGTCATTATTTGGTCAGATAGTCAGGAGGCTGCACAGATCAGATGAAAGATTAGATCAGATTAAAGCAGATACTTCAAAGTAAAACCTTAAATAAATGACATTTATCAGGACTTGTTCAAATTTAGAACCATCACACGCCATTTAAACCACATTTGTCATGATACAGTGGATGGGTGCAGTTAATGCTGCGCTGAGAAAAGACCTTTCTTCACAGTTCAAGCAATGCAGATCTTGAGAAGGTTGTTTCTGTAACGTTTGAACTTGCACTGCACTCACAGTCATGTCCATAGGCATCTGCTTTCAGGGATCTGCTCAAACACTCACAGCCTACAAGTAGGCAAGTATAATAACGTAATTATATTGTGCATGTGCTTATAGAGGAAAGACACAAATACAAATCTGAACCAGGAGCATGCAGAATAGTTTGTGCTAAAGGTTGAGTATCTTATCTGTCCCCTGCAGCTCGCGCTCTGAGGTTGTAACAGTAATACATTAAAACAACAAAAAACAACCCCCCCACTGAGCAAGTTATGGAAAAAGCAATATCAGACCGACTCCAGGTCATGTTGATGCCCATTTGACCGGCAATAACTTCGACATAGATCATGTAACAAACTGTGGAGCAAAAGTCTATAAATACCGATCAAGTCATCAAACCGTGTCCATTACAGTCCAGCTAGATCACACTGCTGCTTCAGTATTGATTTTGAAGTATGGCTCTTTAGTCAACATTAGTGATTCTTTAATACTTTGTGTTAATAATTAATGTGCTGGCTAAGCCTAGTCTACATTTAGAAAAATGGTGAAGAAACGTCTCGTTTTCATGCAGACTCAGTCTCATAAACGGGGCGGCAATGGCCTCTTTTTGTTTCTGTACCTGGCTGAGGAGGATAAAGGGACTGTCCCCTGGCTGCTGATGAGAGGATGTTGAGCTGAGCAGCTAGAAATCTCACGACTGAGGAACGCCCCGCTGAAGAGGGCGTGAGATTATCTGCGGTAGCTTTGCTGGAAAGAGTTTAACAAAAAAAGCAGGAAAGCAGGATATTCACTTTTTGTTTATCTTCTACCATGACCTACATGCAATATGGACCGTACCACATGAATCCGTAATGGGTTTGTTTGGAATTTTCATGATCAACTAACCAGTGAATTTTGTTGCGTGTACTAATAGTTTCTTTCTATATTGCTGTTTCAACAAAAATCCTAGTTTGTAGCGTTATATTTCACAGAGTGAACCACTTCCTGACTTCAGTCCAGCCAACAGGAACAATGTAGAACAACATGATTTATGTAAAAATCTGACCACAGGCTTGAGGGCCCACTCTATATTTCTAAGTGCACCGTTAAATTGAATGCAAAGGGGCTGAATGTTGGCTCACAAAGTCCTGCTAAAGCAAAAGTCTGAAATTATACTGCACGTCTGCACCCTACAAGAGCATTTAAAGGCTCGGTGCTGAAAATGCTTGTTCACCATTTGAAAGCTGAACAGAGCTCTGCGTTTCTGTACCTAGCAGATGAAAGGTTCTCTTAGCGTTGCTGGAGCCAAGTCATTATTGCTTTATAAGTAATCAGTAGAATCTGAAAACGCATTAAAATAGCAACTGGAAGCCAATATAAGGTGGTTTATATGGGAGTAAAATCTCTATCCAAACTACTGAGCTGCACATTAGAAAATATTTTTGACTGAAGACTAAAACCTAGAAAGCACAGCTACATTTGGACTTAAAGACAAAAATGGCTCACAGCCATATGGTTTCCCAGAAATTGTGTGAATTTCAAATGTTCTTTGGCAGACTAATCAAACCTATCGGCAGCATGTTGGTGAATGTTGCTGAAACTTACTGACACACCGGGCACTCAATATATTTCAGAAATCTGCAGAATACTTTCATCTTTAATAAGCTATGTAGCTAGATGATTAATTTTTTTCTACATGTATTATTCTGGTGCTGCAACGATTAGTCGATTTAATTTATCTTTTCTTACACGATAGTTATACACAATAATGAATTGAAGGTTAAAACAGTTGGTTGGACAAAACAACTGCTGTTGGATTTTGTATATTTAATATAATGAAAATAATGGTTAGTTGCAGCACTATATTATCCTTTTATATTTTTGTTATCCTGCACTTTTACAAGTGGCTTTTACTAACAACAAACTTCTCTTATAGTTTCTAAAGAATCAGTATTGCTTATCAAGCAATGTTCTGCTCATTATACTCATGAAAATCATTTATGGATTAGTGTTTTATTTCTTTTTAAAGAAAGGTTTGTGTGTTGTTTTTGTCAGATGGTTTGCTGAAGACTACATTTTTTTACTTTGTATGTGTGCATATACTGTAAATGTGTGTTAACCGTGTGTGTGTGTGTGTGTGTGTGTTTTGCACAGACCTAAACAGGCCACCTGTTCTCTTCTGCGAGCAGGCAGATGGTTTTATATATACAGACATTAATTTCAGGACAGATTTGTGGAGAGCACATGTACTTGATCATTAAACAGGCTACTGTAGAATATTAGGCAGTCATCAGTTTTATGTAAGATGACTTGATTCATGTTGTGTAAAAAGGGCCTTTTATCTAACTGCACCATACCAGGTAGACAAACAGTTTACAAAAAGTGTGTATGGTCTGGAAGTCACCAGCTTCAACACGTTCACAGTCTTTAAATAGTCAGCGGCTGTTTTGTTGCTAGGTTATATGAACAATAGAGGCAGAAGTTCTCCTGGAGTCGAAAGTTATTCTACAGTTTAATATTGTCTGCAAAACTCACTATTTTTGGTGACTTGCTGGCATGATGGAACTAAAATGTAAACTTTATGCTTGACATTGTTCACTTAAGACAGTGCAATTTATATACGTTTCTTGATGAGGTGTGTACGCACAAAAATCCTGTGACAGTAGAAATCACAAGCAATCAGGGGGCATGAGAACATAGTGTGACGTCAAAGGAGCGATGGGAAATAGAGATTGAGAGACAAGGAAGATGTTTAATCTGCTCAAATGATGCAACCCAGAGGTTGTGTCAGGATTGTATTATGAGGTCCTGAACCGTTTAAACCGTGGGTAAAGTGCCATCTGCTCTGAGGTGTGTTCAGGGTCAGGCTGCCGGGCTCGGCTGCACGTGATAGACAGACGTCAGCTGCAGACAGTGTCTGTGGAGCAAAATAATGGCTGTTTTAGTTAAAGTTTTTACTTTGATATTAAAGTGATTTCTGTTGGATCAGTGTCCAAAAATCCTAATTACATCCACTGTGATTCAATGTTGCAAAAAAAGAAAACGTGAAAAGTTCCAAGGTGCTGAATCATTTTTATACTCACTGCATTGAATAGTGTTGTGCTTCTTCTTCACTGGTGGTTGAAAATGGTCAGCTCCTGTAATTACATGCTTCATATTAGTTTCAGGTCAAGTCAATAAGCTGTTTTGTAATATTAACTTTGCATTCATCAGTTACAATATGTTGTATTATAGTCACTTAAGTCAGTAGCTTATGTAGCTAAGTCAATAATATACAATAACAGATTTGAATATAGTTAAATATAATTAAATGAAAGAATGACCAAGAAGGTATTACTTATTAGGATTTGAGTGTATAAATTGGATGATATTAGTGGTAAATCACAAATCACATGAGAGAACTAACATTTCTCAGTACATCAAAACCACTATATGTAGCAATGTTTGTGAGTTCTTAGTTTTTGTTTGCTGAAAATTAGATTCTCCAGATGTGAATAGGTGCAGTCTGTGTGTCTGCCACCATGTATATTTTGATACTACCACTGGGGGTGCATAAGTCAGAAATTCTCCATTTGATATATTGTGGCTATAAAAATGAACGTGTTAGTGACCCCTTGTTGTGGTGCATTGCAGAAAGTACAGGTACTTTATTTCTCCCTGTTCTAAATAGAAAATCACCCTGCAATCACAGTATTAGTGCTGCAGCAGTTATTCTTTTGATACTGTGATGGTTATCAGCTGTAGCGTTAGAAATACCTTCACTTTTAAAATGTTTTTAAATAAATTTGAGTACATGATGCTGAATACATGTATATTTATCTCACCTGTTTCAACCATTCAAAATTAGAGTTTGTCAGATACACATGCGGGAACAATAGTGTCAGAATTTCAAACTCTTGTGATTTATTTTCACATTTCTTGCATGAATAAAAGCGAAATTTCCAAAAAAGTCAGTGTCTAGTGAAGCAGCCATGCGATCCACACCGGCGATCACTCGCCATTTGATATTCATACTCGTACTTTGTCAGCAAGAATTATTGGTGGGGCCTCAAGTACTAACATAAGTGTGAGTGTAACATAAGATATGAGCAGAATATTCAGTCGCTGCTAATGATACTGTTCTAAATAATGCCTGTGAAGTCATCTCCGCCTATGTGTTCTTTGATATGATGCCAGGCGGAGGATGAAACACACTCCAATTGCTTGGAAAATGTTTCTGTAAGAAAGGAAACCGGCCACACCTCAGTCCTGCCTCCACGTGATAATTTTTATAAATGCATCACAGCAGTGTTTTGGACCTGCTTCTCTAAGCATATGTGTGTGTGTGTGTGTGTGTGTGTGTGTGTGTGTATGTTATTTCTTTGTCTTTGCCCACTCGTTTATAGCAGGATCCTCTGAAATGCACTCTGTATGGGGAAAACAATAATGATGAGAGTTGTCCTTAAAATGGTCCTGATGCAGTTGCCCCGGTTGAAAGCTGTGACGCTAAAAGTTCTATGAGCCTAACATGGATGAATAATTGAAGGTATGAGGAAACAAAGAGGCATGATAGGAAACAGCCCACTGACCTGAATTCTCTGGTTGCTACTTGGTGCAACATCCTTGCAGAGAATGTCTCGACTCTTTAGTTTCTGCTCAGGCCTCTCACAGTGATCGTCGATAAAACAGGACTAAAACCAAACGTAACGTTTCTTATTACACATATTGGACCCCTTTACCTTATTTTCACAGCATTGTTTTGCTTCCTCTGATTCCTGACAGTTTGTAATTGATCAGAAAATCCTTTGTTTTGCATAGTAAGTGTTTGTTCTTCCAGCTCGCTCAGAGTACATTGGCGACAGTCGCAGATAGACGAATAATGTTGTGACACTGGCAGAGATATGCTCACTTTTTATGACAGGAATAATCAAAAGGAGCATAACAAACAAATAGGAATAAACACGTTTTAAATTTATATCCGGTGTCCCTCCTCCCTGTGCAGGACTCACAGACACTCCGTGACAACCCACAGACTCCCATATCAACTGGCGCACACACAAACACACACACACTCACGTGCAGTCCACGCACACACACAGGATAAGCCAGTTTTAGCCAGCAGACAGCGAGATTAAACATAGGATTTCACATTAGATGAACCTTTTATATATTTATATAGACTTACACAATGCACTGTCTTCTGCATAACTGCTCTGACTGTGGGACAGAGTTCGCAGAATCTGCCTGCATGTGAAAATGAAACTAAAGCTTTGGAACAGAGAAGTGATGGTCAGATAACCATGATTATGCCCTTAATATCCACAGAGGCCGAGAGATTGGATCAGTGAATTATTTCTTTTTTTATCTACACATGATCTGAAATTTCCATGGAAGCAATTTCACACGACAACAACCCCGTCCAATTTGTGGGTTTATTTTAAACTTTGAGTCCTTTGGTACCACAGAGCCTCGCCCCTCCAGGCCCATTAGCTCACTCTGCTCTGATGTATCATCTCAGACGTGTTCAGCCATGCCGATTGTTGGGATTATCTAGACAACCCAGAGTCCAGTAAATGTACCTTTTTGACAATACTACTACACAGCAGCCATTGCCTATAAATCGCTCAGTATAATGGAGAGAAAGTGGGCAGTATCTTCTAACTGAACTGGACTGTTGTTAAATAAAAATGCATCCAATCTTCAGACCAATCCACAGAGACTGTAAAATTATGGCACTTGAGTGGAAGCTCGCAGCTCACTCTGAGTTTCCAGACAGTCATAAAGCATGTTGCTGCTGAGAGAAACAACCCTTCGTGCTCACTGGACCATAAAATCTGTGGTATCTGAAATGTCATTGCAGTTGTAGTTGGTACAATATGGCTCTTTACAGAATAAGCTGCAGGTATTGATTTGAAATATTGGATTTAATGGAATTGCAACCAATCCAACAAGGAGGAAATTATTGCTTGTTTACACTGTAGAAATAATTAAAGCACTGGGCAATCAAGCTTTGTTGTTCGCCTGAAGACAAATTAACTTTATGACATGAACTAAATGGATTAACACTTTTATATTTAAAAGATTTTAATTTCAAACTGTTAAAAAAAATCGGTCTCTTGAGTAGAGCGAAACACAGCAGCTTGCACTTTCAATGTGCATCAAGGTTTCTACACTTTCTCAATTATTCATTGTGTAGCTTTTAGCTGGAGCTCACAACTTTCATTCATTTCATATCTGTGAGGCTGCACAGGAAATGAACAGCGCGATTAGTGGTTCCACTGAGCCCTCACGCTTACATCTTTAACTGGCTCCGTTCTCACCCAACAGCACTGGGAAATCCCATTGAGGTCAGCGTCATGAGAGTTATTGCCCAGCTCGCAGCGCCAGACCCTCAGGATGCATGAGAGCGAATTATCAATGCAGCTGAATGTTTCAGGAAGGTCACTGAGAGAATTCCTCACTGGAGGAGAAAGTAAGTCATGTTCCCATTTGAAAGAGAGCGCCGTCATTTCTTGAATAAATATGTCATGAGCTGCAGAGCTGAAGCTGCTGCCTGGTGTGAAGGTCGGGTACGATGACCTGCTTCCATTGCTGGACATTCATTATTATTATTAGCGCCTGAGTCGCCCCCACTTTCAGCATATTGCTCTTTTATTGCTGAAATAACCTGGAAACTGACCTCTGCTGGTATCAATAGAACAATGACATGGTAATGAGAAAGAATCTATCAGCACAAATGAATGCTGTAATTACATGTATCTTTGTTAAATTGGTTGCAACACTGACAGGCGTGCGCATGTAGTTTAGTTTTGTGGTGCGCCATCAAGCTGCTGTGGGGTTTGATGGAGAGGGAGTGCTGATGGTTTTAATGCACTCTTCTATGAAGGATGGATATTATCACTGTTACCACTGTAGCCCATAAAACGATGGACCAGTTGATGACAGAAGTGATTTCTTCCTCCCTCCCTTTTGTCCACTCACTCCCTTGTTTTCAGTTCATGCACTAAATATCCAGATTTAGGTCTTCTTGTATTTTATCAGTCTTACTTCTTTTTGTTTCTGTTTTTTATTATTGGATTATTGTGCAGTTTCTTTTTTCAAAGTGACATCATTTGATAGGGACGATGGAAATTTACATAGTTCCAATACAGAGCATGAAACTGATGTGCTGCACAGAGAGTTTATAACTAATTTTCGCCTCCTGTCTCTCGTTTTACAGGGCTTTTACAGTGTAATTAAAATTTACAGCAGTATCATAAAACCGCAATACACTATGGGAATTCAGTAAAATATACTTATTGTTTGTTTTTATGTTTTGTGAGATGAGATATGATATGATAGAAATGATAACAAATGACAAAAATGACAAAGTCAAGCAATAAAAGCAACAATTTTATGTAAAAATGTAAAAGAGACCTTAATGTGGAAATGAATCTAAAGAAATGTGCTAACAGTTATGGCTTTATATAGAGTTCTCTCTTGAGCGTGTTACTAAAATTCTTAATTTACTTCCTAAATATGCTTTAATGAATATGCAAAATATTATGTAGCTATCAAAACATAAATATTAGTGAATGGAGTGTTGCATTAAAGTCCTGAAGTCAAACTTGCATTAGTTTATTGGCTGCTCCATCCAAGAGGTACTCCAGTGAATTAGTATTTCATTTTCATAAAGTTGGCAGAACTCAACAAGAACCAGATTTAAAAGAAGAATAGTCCGATTGATTCTGCAGGGGCTGAGATATACTTGGTCCCTACTATGGGTCAGGCTCAGCTTTAGTTAAACCTTCCTTGCCTAGCAAATGCTCTTTCAAACTCTCATGTTTGTATGGGGTTTTCTGTTATTATTATTTGTAGTCAGATATAAACCTGAAGACATCATCAGGGTATTTTCTCAGACATTACAAAGTTCCTTTCAGACCTACAGAGCTGCAACATACAACTGTTTTCACAAGCTGAGTAGTCACCGGCTCAATCATTAGCTGTTCTCATGCAGGTGTGAAGTGCAGCCATAATGACCTGACACTTCTTCTCGACTACTCTGCCAACACCTTCGTGGCAATGCTTTTTTCCTCTGTAGTTACGCCACCTTCCCAGCCTCCTCCTTACAGTATATAATACATTTCTTATATTGTTGACTTTTGTAAGATTTAGTGTCATGCACGTTGATTAGGGAAAAGGAAATCAGTTCTCCCAGCGGAGATCCAATCCATCCCCTAAAATCTATTTTTATTTCTCACTGTAGGGATGCATACGTGATACAAACATGATATAAATGTATAAATATGGATTTTCTTTTTACGATTCAGCTACAGACTCTTATTTTCCTTTCTTTTCTTTCTGTATTTAACACATTTATAAAGTGATTAGTGAAATGACCGCCACTCTTCCTCCTCTGTCCCTCTCGTCCTCAGGCATGCACACAAGCATCAGCGAGATCCTCAAGGAGAAGAGCCTGAAGCCGTCTCGCCGCAGCCTGCCCTGCCTGGCCCAGAGTCAGACTCATCCGATCAACCTCAACCACTTCCTGTCTGTGCCTCTGAGCCCGGAGCCCAAGCCAGAAGTCGAGGTTCTGAGTCAGAGCATCAGCACCTCCTGCAGCCTCCTCCCCCCACAGACAGGTCAGTCCGCTGAGAGGAACTCACTACTGTCTTATCTAAAGTGGGTAAAATGCTTCAGCCATGTGTGAGTGGCTGCATCAATTTACATCACTCAATTATACGTTGATTTTAAAGTTTACCTTGTAAGGTGTCTGCAGTGGTTAGTCAAATTAACAAAGGCTTAATGAAACTGAATTTTAACTTTTTAACAGCAAATACTGTGTCAAAGGAGACTCATATTAGGTTTCATGCTGGAGAGAAACACCAAACACTGATATACTGTTTACATCTGTCATATACCTGTTGGTTAGAATTAATATGTGACAAGTGACTACTCTTCTATGTTGATGCAAAGATGACCTCCCATGAAAAGAGTGAAGATTTTGAAGGGTTTATAACTGATGCACCTGCAAGTTTTGCACATTATTTGGTCTATATGACAAATTGTAAATGTTAAATAGCATTGAACTTGATATGAACTATTGATTTAGCTGTCATGTGGTCTTTTCCAAGCTAAAGTTATTTTTCATGATGTCTTTAAATTATGTTTCTACTCTATTTAGATACCTACAAGCAAGACAGTCACAACAAATCATGTCTGTGGTGCATTAGTATTGTCAAGTTATTCTATTACAATAACTTAATCTCTGTCTACCATATATATTGTTGCTGGTGACTATTGTCTGTAAGGTGTGTGTGTTCTCTCCATACTCAATTCTCTCCATACTCTGCTCTGACTGTATTGAATGTTGCTACACAGATTTTTATAATGTTGGTGACATTTAAGGCTTTTTTGCAGTATTGATTGAGCAGATTGTGTTAATGCAGCAAGGGATTAAAAGACATAGTCGCATGTGTCTGGTGCACTTCCAGAGGCAGTGAGATAGTGTGGGAAAATGTGATTGCAAGGAAAACAATACATCTCTGCTTGGTCTGGTAAAATGGAAATGGCTGTCGAAGAGGGACAATTATTCAGTCTCATTAATAGCTCCAAGAGTATTGAAAGGTGAGGGCTGTTTTTTTGTGACACCACAAAGACTATAGCACAAGCAGCAGTACAACAAGTTGGCATTTCTCTGACCTTGAAACGCCCTTTGCCTGACCCTTTGGTATTTTGCTGCTCGGTGCAATGTGCAAAAGTGGGAAGAGAGATGCAGTTTCATGCAGATGAGGCAGCACTAGGTGGGGTGTTACTGTTTTGGTGAAAACAGTCTCTTTGACATTGTGCTGAAAATAGACGTCTGAGGAAGAGGTCTGTTTTCTTTTGACCCGAGGAAGGTTCAGACAGAAGGAGGGAGTGAAGACAGACCGAGTGAAGACAGACCGATAGACAGTCCTTCACCAGCTTCCCACCTGTGTACACTGACATTTGTGTTTGATGAGTGTAAGCTGGATGCACTGCTGCTAGAGAATTAACCCAAAATGTAGTTTTTAGACAAGTAGTTTTACTGTTACGGTACTAATTTCACTATAGCTGCCACAGAGTCTGTAACTGCAATTCAGTTCAGTTTTATTTATATAATGCCATATCATAACAAACGTATCTCAGGGCACTTTTTCATATAGCAGGTAAAATTTGCATATAACAGTTACAACAACAATAATGTAAAGGTCCCACATACCAAAAGCTGATCAGGTAAGTAATGCAGCAGCTTAAAGTGGAAACATTTCAGTAGATACACGTTGCATGACTCCTTGCTGTGTGAAAACACAGGATGATCCAGCAGCATAAATTCAGACTGCTTTTGGATTCGTTACAGTACCCCATGTTGCCCAATGTTCTGAGTCATTTTTCCACACAGTTGACACTTTTATCTCCAATTCCAAATGGACTGTATTGTCTTTCAGTGTGGAGAAAATTCACATTGATGTCTGTAAAGAAGACACATTTCCGCAATCAATGTCCTACAACTTTCCGACCTACACTTGATATTTGATATGTAGTGTATGTACTGGATTAAATTATTTTATTTCATTCATTCTGATGTTTTGGTTTGTTTGTGGTGGGCAATAGATACATTCCTCCACTTTATTCTGATGAAGTCTATAGAAAAATGCCATAGCTGCTTGAGATAAAGTGACACTGCTCAGTTGTGATCTTAAAATAGACAGAAGATCAGCTTTCTCTACACTCCCAGCCTGGATCAGGGAGGATGCTGATTAAAATAAAACCAAAGAAAGAAAGAAAAACATCCTGTCACAGCTAATGTTTTAGCATGAATTATTTCTGTCCACAGTCCAATAATGTGCTAACACACACTAAAACACGTTGTTGGCTAGAGACTCTAACTTCAGTTACTTAATGATGCTGTTAAGTCTTGATGACACTTGGTAATTACATTTTTTTGTTTTCTAAACAAAATCGCCATTCCATATGTATTTGTAATAATAAAAAATGAATAATTTAGATTTCTTATACTTAGTTTGAGCACAGCGATATAAAAAGGTTCTGACTGTAGTCGCACCAAGCTGAGCTGGTGGTGATGTAGAAACGTGTGACTGGAGAAATTAGCCAAGCTGTCACACATGTATTGGAGAAGAAATAACTTGTGATGTCCTGTGAGACGCTCCATCTCCCTATAGATAGTTAGATAGCTCCAAAACATCTTTTGTCTTCTCGAACTGTTTTATTAGTGCACATCAGTGGGATGTGTAAAGATTCAGGAAGGAAGGAAACACGATTGGCCCTCTTTCAACATGTGTGCATAGATCTGTTAAATTACATCAAGGTGTTGCTCTCAAGCTGGCACCCACATTTGAATAACTTGGATTTTTTTTTAGCTCAGATCTAATTTCAATGTTGGCAATTGGATTAAGGAAAATATTGACTTGAGCTGCAACAAAAGACTTAATGCAGATAGGATACTTGCTACCCTTTCAATAAGTGTCTCTTTGATCGTGCTCTGTCTGTGTGCAGCAGAGGATGGCAAGGATCACTACGTGGAGGAATCAGAGGCTACTACGTGTGAAACAAGGGCGGACAAGTCATTTCTTCTACAAAAGCCTATCACCCGTGCTAAATTAGAGGCCCGCACAGATTCAATTCAGGTACTACATTCTCAGTAATCAACCAGTATTGTTCACAATGTTACACTGTAGTTATTTTGTCACTGAACCACTGCAAAGCTTCAAGCATTAGCAGTCCAGTGTTTAGCATCCCTGCATGTAAAATTCATAGGTGAAAAATTGTCACTGCAGGGAAAGAATCCAGCTGGTTCCTCTGGGCTGTTTTTCCGAGATGGGAAAAAGCGTATTGACTACATCCTGGTTTACAAGAAGTCCAGTCCACAGGTGGAAAAGAGGTGTACCTTTGAGAAGAATTTGCGAGCTGAGGGTCTAATGCTGGAGAAGGAGGTAAAAATTGTTGCTTTGGTTTTAGAAGACAATTTGTTAGTTTTATTTCTCAGTTTAGTTCTCCAACTTCTGTGTTTCTTTTTAATTTGAAAGCCCTCTTTGACGAACAACGACATCATGTTTGTGAAGGTGCACGCTCCTTGGGACACACTTTGCAAATATGCAGAGCAGATGAACATCAGAATGCCTTTCAGGTAACCGTTGTTTGAGACAAAGATTGAAACCTTGACTCTAGAAGGTGTGAGGGTCAGCTCTTTTAGTGGCTGGCAACTGAATGCAGTCTCTCTAACTTGTCTTTTGTTTTCTTCTTTAAGGAAAAAGTGTTACTTTTCAGACCGAAAGAGCAAATCCTTGGGCAGGTAAGTGGATTTAAGGTATAGGATTATTTTTCTCTGTTGCTCTCTGAGGGCAGGAGGCTGTATGCTTCAGTGCCTCTAATGAAATTCAAGAGCGGCACAGCTGCGAGGCTGCAGCCGTAATGTGAGCTGTGGATGGTCTTTTAAGGATGAAGTTATCATTTACCTCAGGGAAGAACACAAACACAGAAAGGTTGAGTCAAACCATCATTGTGAGTGAGTGTTAATTAGTCCAGGATTAATCAACACCTTACACAGAGTGTGACTAAATATACAGTGTTTGCAAACTCTGCAATTAGATTTTAAAATTGGAAAAGCACCCCCTGTGTGCACTACTGATAACTAGGAATAATTAAAATGGTTGAAAAGTCATAAAAAAATATCAGTGCAGTTGATTTTGCCAGGATTTAGTCATACAGGTATGTTTGCTATGTTAAGTTGTATTTGTTTAAATGAATTTGATTCATCAAACTTTCCAACCTTTTCAAAAAGCACAGCATCCTGCCCATCGCTGCACGCACATTGTTAAGGGTACAGAGCTGTAACTCGCCCACATTGACAGTGCTTTTCTATAAAATACTTGTAATCTTTCAGTCAAACAAATGGAGCTGCGCAGGCTTATTTACATACTATTTTTAGAGAGACGCACTTTGATGTGATGTTGTGAAGTGTTGTCCTAGCTCTGCCCGGGACTTCAAATTTCCATCTTTTCACCAAACTGGAATGCAGCTAGAAACAGTCCAACAACAACTCACTGAAAGACATTTATAACGGCATCTTTTGGCTGTTCTAAATTTCTTTGGTTGCCATACTGCTTGTACATTTTAATTCTGTAAAGTCTACAAACCCTCTTTTGCTTTGAAGACCCTAAAAAAATATATTTTCGATGATGGTCCTACATGAGCTCAACATTTTCTGTCAAACCTTTGAAGGTTTGGATATTTCACATGAGAAATTTAAGTATGTTTTTATTTTGCTTATTCTCTTCTCACTTGTTTGAAGTGAGTGGGGCTTAGTTGGAAAAAGGTGATGTCTCATACTTCTATGCAGCATTCAGGATTTAGCGACATTTGAATTAAAATCTCATGACAGTTGTAGGGGTTGTTTGTACAGTATAAGTCACTAGTCCCATGTCAATCAAATCTGATCAAGTCACACCCCCACAGTCCTGATAAGGCAGATAAGTTGAGATTTTCACTGTTAAAATCTTAATATAAAACACCCAAGAATGGTTTGTATGAATTGTAACTTGGAGAGTGATTTATTTAGTCATAAATACTTCATGTTATAGAGAAATGCTCAAAAAATTAAAGGAACACTTTTTAAGCAGAGTATAGCATCAAGTCAATTAAACTTCTGGGATATTGATCTGGTCAGTTAAGTAGCAGAGGGTGTTGTTAATCAGTTTCTGCTGCTTTGGTCTTAATTAAATTAGCAACAGGGGCACTAGAGGGGGCAACAATGAGAC